>BQNB010002173.1:61302-93077 GCA_026074375.1 Tanacetum coccineum
CCCGAAACCCGCAACCCGTATTGTCATTTAATTTACTTTACCCTTATCCCTCTCTACTTTCACATTCCTCACTTTTCTGTTGCATACACAATTATGGAATTAGGCCCTTCTGACCACAGTTAGATCACATGCGACCACAACGTACACGCACCTTAAAGCACTTACGATCGAAGCTTATACACACCTCATAACGACCAAAGCTTATGCGCACCTCATAACGACCAAAGCTTATGTGCACAGCTCATACACAATCAATGCACAGCAAACACACGGCTAATAACACCGTAGTTTATACGCATTGTTAAGTATAATTTTTTTATATATCAATGAGGTGTTCCAAAATCAGAAACAATCGAACAAAAGGGGATCACACACCGCCATGGCTGCAAACACCGGTTGCATTTGTTTAAATACCATCCGGGTTGCCCAGCCAAAAAGACTACACCTTTTTCATGGGCTCGCTGGGCAGGCCACACACAATCAACCATAGGAAATTACCAAAGGGATAAAAAATTATTATAGAATTAAAGATGCATAAGAAATACCCGCATAACTTGGAGATGTCCTGCTCCACCCCGTTAAGGGATTTCAAGAGCCTCATTTGCGACTTTGCTTTCCTGAAAAAATGCAATCATATACCAAAACATAAGAGTCATCCTCTGAATCATCATCCGTCGGTATAGGATGTTATTATGTATACTAAATATCATATAAGGCTTACTTTGATTAATAATCGAAAAGTAATTCACCTTCCAGCTAATGCCCTTAACATCCATCAATATCCTCATCAGCTCTGAAATACAATGTGCGGGGTGGGTACCATAGCCATCAGGCACCTTGCACCCAAACGCTATAAATGGCGATTTGTGATATTTAGGATCCTGTTCCAAAATGGAAAACCAATGTTATCCTCATCAGCTCTGAAATACAATGTGCGGGGTGGGTACCATAGCCATCAGCCATGCCCAAATTTACTCTTATTCTATATTCGGCTAAAGCTTGATTCATTTTCCATTCGTCTTAACTATGTCCATTTGTTTACTCTTTCCTGCAATAGACGAAACCACCATTACCCAAATAATAGAAAAACCTGACCAAACTACCTAAATCTTGCAAGGGCACAGAAAACATAACATTAGACTCTTGGATGAACCCTAAACCACATATGAAGAATAAAAGGAAGGAACCGGACAATTACAAACTATAGTTTTAAGATCTTGATGATAGGAACAAAAATTGCTTTAAAAAGCAACATATTACTTGATGTCCAGAACTGGCCCTAAAGTAACGTATCATTCCTGTATACCGGTATATAGATCCCAAGAGCAATACGAAGGTTCATTCATCTCCATACATCCTTACCAGACCTAACTCTTCCAAGACTTGATCAAATCTAATTTAAAACATTTTTTGCAAGCCCTAGATAGTCGCAAACGCTTTTATAGGTGAAAAATCATGTTAGCTAGTTAGTACCTAAACGTATTTTCCCCAAATAATTAGAATAAACAAGGTCCTGAAATCCTACATCCCATGAATATGGTGGATTTAAAATTAATAAAGTCCAGAACAAGTAGCTACGAGACCCTACAATTTTATTTTCAAATAGTAACGGATAGTGATTATAATCGTATCTACAAACAATTTAGATAGATAGTCCTTACCCGCTCATTCTACATCAGATATAGTGATACTGAAAAATTAATAAAGACCGAAACAGTAAGCGATGAGACCACAAGACGGATTTTATTTTCAATTAGTAACGATAGGTATTAAATTGTATCTACAACAATTTAGATAGATAGTCCTTACCCGCTCATTCTACATCAGATATGTGCCCTGAATAATACTCAAAACTATTGTTCGTGTTGCCTAAAACCCATAGCACAAAGCAATTGCACATTTTTAAATTCCATTCTGTGAACCTGGAAAATCGAATGAAATAAATCATCCGATAATTACCTCCATTATCGATAATCAGAAAGTATGGATCTATAACCTTCATTGTATGTTCTCAAAATAAAAACTATGTATTCAGTAGTTTACCCTCGTCATTCAATCACAACGTGTATCTAATATGAAAATAATCGTCCATTGCAAAGATAAAAGCTAAAATCAGGTTCGTTGAGAAGGGAATGAACACCATTATCACCGCTTCCAAAAACCTTGCAGATGGCTATACCACCTTCACATCAGCAACATTAATTAAGTATCGTTAACTTTAAACTGCAATAAAAGTTTGCGATTATATTATTGTGCGAGAAGCAAATTTGTTAAATTTAACTTACATAACGCATATGTTATTGGGAATAATTTTCTGGCAAGGGACCTAACAATCATCAATACCTCAGGGCCGGAGAAGCATCAAGCAGTAGCTCTAAGGGTCATATCAGATGTTGCGTTCAATCATTGTCAATTCATTTCCCATGACGATACACTTTACGCTCAATCCCTTCCCAAATCAATATCCTAATCAATATCCTGGCATCATAACAAAGCTACTATCAGTCTCATATTATGTTAAAAACGACAAAATGCAATTGCAAGCTCTAATTAATATAAACACCCCTAAACATTAAACACCCCTAAATAGCTTATTCAGTTAAGCTAATAAGTCATAAACTCAAAAACTTAAACAACGACCTTATTTTGCTATATGCAAAGCCGTGTTCCAGAACCTCAAAATTACATATAGCGCATTTTGTTTCAAACAAACAAAAAATATAACGTATAAAATAGATTGTATACCTTCGATGCCCTATTCTTCAACCTTGAAGGAAAGACCAGTACTCTTTTAATTTTCCACTTTTTCTTCGAGCTAAACAAACATCATCACAACGACACATAACAATACTAACAAATCCCAAAGTTTTGATTATCAAAGCATATAATCAGATACGAATAAGCAACACGGCAATACCAAATACATTTAAAAGAAATAGTACTTACAATCTCCAAGACTTTCAGGCGCGCCCTCGGCAGCTCTGACATAAATCTCAGTCACTATCAAAACTGGAAAAATTTAACACTAAAAAACAATAGAAAAAAATTGAAAAACTGAAATCATAGAAAAAAAACCCTAAAATCTACCATAAACTATAAGATTAGAGTTAGCAAACTCACTTGAAAATATTTCTCTTCTTCTTCGGATAGCCTCACGTTTCTCCTACAAAACATCAAAAGACGTCAATTAATTAATAAAATCCAATAACCACAATTAAATAAAAATCAAACCTTATAACAAATATATACCATCTCATTAAAAATTAAAAAGAAACCTTATTGAATCTTCTGGGTATAGTAGAATTAGGTTTGATCCGCCGCTGCTATTTGATGAATCAAAACTGTGTGTGAGATGGATCTGCGTTTGAAGGTGTAATAAGAAGAAGAGGGCACGTGGAGGTTGAAGAGTGAGAGAGGACACGTATCTGAAGAGATATGAGAGAGAAGGGGGCGAGCGTATTAAAGCTTTTACCGGGTCGGTTTAAAAAAAGGTTGCATTAAACTCTCCTCGGGGGAATAATCTTCATGTTTAATATAAAGGTATAATTTCTTCTTATTTCTTTAAGTGTGGAGTGGTATTACAATTAATTTTCACACTTAAGAGTGTACGTAATTTTTAGATTTCTTCATACTTTTAATTTTTCTTATACAATTATAAGTGAAAAATATATTGTTTTATAGTATAATTTGTTTTCCACACTTGTTAATATAACTTATTTTTACACATTATTAATTGTTAATAAACTAACAAATTTTTACACATCTATGTTACATATAATGCATGCAGTGGTGATAATTAATCTGTGCAAGTGAGTCAACCGCACATGGCCACCATTTGTGACGGGCCTCTAATTTAATATATGTGCTTTAGTAACAATCTCAGTTGTTAGCTAATAAGGCATATAGGCCCGACCCACTTGTTTAGGCCCGTTTAGTTTCTAGGGTTAAGTTAGTTTTGTCTTATAAATAATCTTGTATTCTCTTTGTTTTATAATCAATTCAATAAAGCTTTGCATTGTATCTTTAGTTTCTACATGGTATCAAGAGCCTAGGTTCAAGTCGTTATATATTGTCATCAACTAATTGTTGGTGATCCGGAGGATCCCGTTTAATGTTCGTTGTTTGCTATTGTGGATCTGTTTGAATCGGCTAATCCGTTTGAATCGAAACCCATTAAAAAATCGCTTGATCGTATTCGTTGCCGTGTACTGTTTCAGTTTATGCGTTTGACTAATGGTATTCTTTATTCTTTTACATGTTCGGTTGGTTTGATTTTTTGGTTTTAAAAAAGTCTGACGGTTTGACTTTGGCAATTAGAACTTGATATGCAATATTGATTTGCAATTAGAAAAGTATATTGTGGAAGCTGTATATTATTTGATACTATTAATGTTCTCGGTTGCCGTATTTGGTCTGACTTAATTGCGATCTTCAAGGGGATAAAGAAATTAGTATTCAAATAAACATAGGTTGATTTATTGGACGATTGTGGTTTCGTTCATTTTATTCGGATTTTGTTCGACAATTAGGATTTCATATTCATAGTTTGGTTCGATTTTGCTTAGTTGTGTATTCAGTTTGGTTCGATAATGGTTCTGTATTGGTTTAGTATTGGTATTTGTATTGGTATTAGCATTTGGATCGGGATAAGCATCGGTATTTGGTATTTGCATCAGCATCAACATTGGCATCGACATCGACATTGGTATCGGCATTGGTATCGGCATTGGTATTGGCATTGGTATTTGTACATATTTTGCATTGGCATTGGCAATGACATTGGCATTGGCATCGACATTGGCATTGGCATCGGCATTGGCATTGGCATTGGCATCGGCATCGGCATCGACATTGGTATTGGTATTAGTTTAGTGGTCTCTTCGTATAATGGTGATAATGCAGCTATAAGTCTAGTAACTAATCTGACAACAACTAATCTGACAAAGTCTTGAGTATTTATGTGTAGCATCTCGGCATCAACAACATGTTTTGGTTCCACCCGATTTCGTTTGTTCTGCATTTGAATCTGCATCCGTCTGAATCTGCATCCGTCTGCATCTGCTCTCGTTCATCTCCGTATTTTTGTTGCTCTGATTTTGGTTTTGCAGTGACTTTGGTCCGTCTGTTTGAGACTTGACTAATGTCGCATTGTTACAGTTTGGATTGCATCAGATTAAGACTTCGTCTAGCACCGAGTCTGCACTCTGGGACGCTCCGCTCTGTGTTTGTTTTTTCAGTTTTTGTTTATTTTTTGTTTGGCAAACTCCCAATGTTCACCGCTGCGGCATTGTGAGTTTGAGGGGGGATGTTAGCTAATAAGGCATATAGGCCCGACCCACTTGTTTAGGCCCGTTTAGTTTCTAGGGTTAGGTTAGTATTGTCTTATAAATAATCTTGTATTCTCTTTGTTTTATAATCAATTCAGTAAAGCTTTGCATTGTATCTTTAGTTTCTACATCAGTATATGACAGTTTTTTGGTTGGTAGCGTAGTATTTGACTTTTGTTAATGTAAGATAGTTGGAACAATAAGCGTAATATCAATAACTTTTTTTATTTTTCATACAATAGTTAAGCATTTCGTGATTTACGAAGCCTAATTCATGGTGTCGCACTAGGCCACTCAAATCAATGAGACAGCCCTGAATGCATGAATATAGTTTTTTTCTTAATCCTTAAATATAAGTAGTGTATAATCCTCATAATACCCCTTTAAAACTTTAGTTTTAATATTTTATTACTTTCTCACATTAAAATGTTTTTAAATAGTTGTTCTAAAAACAGTTGTCAATTCTAAAATTAATGTTTTTTACATAATTACCCAATATGTATCATATTTTTATTTTTCACAAATTCATCATAATCATGTTTTCAACCCCAATTCATATTTCGATCTCAATTTATTAAATGAAACTGGTATTACATTGTTCTCATCTCGGATGATAATGAGTTGCTAAACGTTACACTAAATTTTTTTTTTTTTTTGTACCGCGTCTCGTCTAATAAGAGGGAGGGAGTATATCGGGAAATGAACAAATATGAACACTACTCTCCTATTTGTTTTATGGATAAAGATCCTCTTATGTTGAACATGAGATGTAATGTTCATTTTGTGTGAGTGTATATTTTGAATAAAATATAATACAAATCTTACGACTCACTTTTTTTTCTTCTCACAATAACCTCAACATTACCCTTTCATGTTTGTATTATAAAAAAAACATTTACCTAAAATAAAAGTTGGGGGGAGGAGACGGGTATAAGCGGCTCGGAAGATGTTGTGGGGTGGGTGGATGTTCGCGGTTTTAAGGGTTTCATTTGTGGGTTATAGAAGAGAAGTGGGGGGGGAGGGTGTTAGTGAAGAGGTTGGTGGTTATGGGTCGTTGGGTTGGGGATGGGGGGAGGTGGGGTAGTGGCGTGGTTCGTGTTTTGTTGTTGTCTTTGAGGTAATGTGGTATATAGGGGGGGGAAGCGATCTGTGTTAAGACTTGATTGTTACGGGATTGGGGTGTATTTTTTAAATTTTATCATTTTTCCGTTTTAGTTATTGGTGGTGAGGTTAGTTGGGTGTGTCTGGTTTGGCGTGTTTTTCTTGTTGGGTTGTTGTATTGTTGTAGATGTAAGAAATTATTTTTTATTAATGAAATTGTTTTAAATAAAGACTTTAATCGAAGATAATTTTATAGGGGGCCTCGTGCCGTGGGTAGTGTGAGTAGTACGCGGGAGTGGGACGGAGGTTGGCCAGTGTGTTGCCGACTCAGTCGGACGGATAGACTGGCATTAGGGGGGGAGGGGAGGGGGGGGGGGTGGTGGGGTGGGTGAGGGGGGGGTGTTGTTGGATGGCTGCAGTGCCGCTGTGTGTATGTGGGTGTGGTTTTAGCTGTTGTGGTGGTTGGGCATGTTCCAGTAGGGGTCAAGGTTCACGTGTGATGGTTTTTTTTGGGTGGGGTTGGTGAATTGGTAGGGTGGTGGGGGTGGGGTGGCTTTTGCTGGGTGTGTTTTGGTTTATAGGTTGGTTTGAGTGTGTTGTTGTTGTCTGTGGTGTTGGGCCCTCATAATTTGAAGGATTTGTGATGTTATATGGTTTGTTTGTTCATATGACTTTTTTTATATGTTTTGTGTTGCATTTGTTGTATTGAATTTTTAAGTGTGTTGAGGATTAGGTATAGGCTGATAATGTTGTGGGTGGTTTCGGGACTCTTAAACATTGAAGGATTTTGGTACTGTTTTAAGGAAAATGTAGGTAGATTGTGATGATTTTGTAGTTGTTAGGGCCTCAAAATGAAGGATTTGTGAGTTAAGTTTTGTTTGTTCATATGATTTTTTATATGGTTTTAGATGCATTTGTTTGAAAGTTTTAAGTGTTTTGAGGAATAGTGGTGATAATTTTGTGGTGGTTTGGGACTTAAAATGAAGGATTTTGGACTTTAATGCTGCTTGATTTTATTCGTTAAGTTTGCTACATTTGAGGGGATTTTGATGTTTTTCTTGATTGATAATGTTCTAGGATGCTTTTGTTTGTGTTTTCAAAATGCAACGAGTCGTTATAAGCTTTTGTACGAAGCCAAACACCTTAAGCTTATTAGCTTGTTGATGCTTTTATTTGAATAGTTCCTATCGATGGGCTTTTTAGCTTATTTTTCAAATTTGTTTATTCTAATTTACAATTTTACCTCTTCGTTTCTCTTTTTTCTCTCATTCTTGTTCACTAAGGTTTTAGTTTTTGTAGTCATTTGACTCATTTCACCATTATCACATTTTGATACCACTTGAGCTTATAACCAAATATTATATCGTCCATTGTGTTTTCATAATGCATAAGCTAATAAGCTATTCTGTAGGTGGAAAAAAAACTTAAGCTGTTTAAATAAACTTACCCAAACACCCCCTTATACGATTTATTGTTTCTTTGAGGAAAATGCAGTTTGATTGTGATAATTTTTTGATGTTTAGTGCATTGAAATGAAGTACTTGGAACTCTAGTTTTGCTTAATTGTATTAATTTTGTTTGCTAGTTGAAAAGGGCTAGATTAGCTTAGGAGAAATCGGAGTTCGGCCAAATTTTAAGTTACTCGCCACTTTTTGAGTTTCTACACCCCCTTTATGAAGCAACGTAAGTTAATAAAAGTTGTTTAAAGACAGATTATAGTTTTATTGCTCATCATGCACTTAACATTAATGATATGATATTTGAGGCCTAATTTAATTCTATTAAATTTTACTAAATGTAGTTATATTTCATTGAGTTTTCTTCAAATCATCATGCTAGCGAAATCAGTGCTTCCTTTTCAGTAATTTATATATCATGGTTATTAACATACAAGGTTGTAATGTACTCGAGATAAATGATTATATTTTCCCTTCAGATCAAACGCATATTATACCTTGTAATATATGTTTGCTTATAATGATGGATCATACCAGTTTGCTATGTTTGATCCTTGAATCGTTTGTTTAAACAATATAAAAATTGCAATGTTTCTTAATTATTTGCAGCACTGAAATGTGGGATTGGCAAGGAGAAGATTACAGTTTGCAGACAAGTAAGATGATATATAGACGATTAGTATTATCAAATTTTTGGTAGGCTGCTCGTGTTTATTAACTTGGATCTGTTAAAATGGTGCAAGCAGATGCTTCAAATAGCCTGTGGAGCAACGTAAACGAGAATCAAGATGATCTTTGTTGTGTGTTCAATGAAGCAACCCCAGCAAAGTCTTTTGATGATTTGGCTTATCAAGTTACCAACAATGGTATGCAATTTTGTTCTTTAGAATGTTTGAATTTGTGACATCTAATTTAGTAGAGTTAACATGCAGAAAAAGTAAGCGAGGGAACTGAGCCATGTACATTAACCTATTCACAAGCAAAGAGGCGTCGAATGCTGCAATTTGACAATGAAGATGTGGATGTGGATATTATATCGCTTTGTGATGAGGATACCTCTTCAGTTTATCTAAAATCCAAGGTTAATTAATCATGTCCCTTGCATATACTTATTGTAATTCCGTTAAGTTTGCAACAAATGAGTAGTTTAATTATGACCTGGTAATTTAGGATTTTGAAACTCTGAATCTGCAATACATCTTGAGTTCCTTCTGCTTGCATGCTCTTTTTAAAGCCATGTATCTTTTAAGTATTTAACAAACCTACTCGAGACACCCATTCGGCCATATAGATAAGGGTAAGCTCGTTGATGCATAATCTATTAGTAGAACAGAAGCAAATGCAAACTTAGTTGTTTGATTATTAAGCTGATTGGTATTTTATCTAGGGAAATTTTCAAAGAAAAAAGGAACTTCCTCAAACGCGCACTCCTAAATTTCCCAAAAAATTAATTTCACCATCTTTTGTTGAGCGAGAGAACTACTCATTCCCCACATTTGAAAATTTAGGATCTTTAGTTCTGTTGGCAGTTTTCCCTCTCTTGTATTTTCATTTTTCTGTTGTGGCAACCGCATGTTGAATTGTTCTAACCGTTTGATGATGCATATTTTCTGTTGTCCGGCAAACCGCATGTTGAATTGTTTCTATACCGTTTGGATGATGTTAAACATCTTTTTGTAGCCCATGATCAGGATAGGAGATGCTTCTCGATGGCGATGAAGCGTTATCTGATATGTAGTCATATGGAGGTCGCTGGATTCGATAGGTACCTGGACTTTATGTTAACTATCAATCATCTCCATCAATCATTCTACATTAGTCTTGAGTGTTCAGGTTCCCCTTTCTTGCGTATCACTATATTTGTTTGCTGGCCTATGGATTATAGGGGCGACACTTGGGAGAGGACAGTCATTTTGTTCCCCCTATGAGTAGGTCATTTTGTCCTGTCGTTGTGGATGTAATTTTGTGTAACCCCGTAATTTTACATATTTTGAAATGTATTTAGGATAATTTTGTAACCCGTATTTTTAACATTTTGACATCTTTATATGCAAATCATCATTTTTTGAAGTTTGGGGATCTTTTGGTTTCAAACTGACCTAAAGACGACACAAAGCTATCTTTTCAGTGACTCGGATGTACAAAAAAAAAAGTAAAACGGGACAAATGAAGAGTACATTGGAAGTTTATAGTTTTGAACAAATACCCTTATGATAATTGTTTCTTGGATGTTTGTTGTTGAAAAATTTGTACAATGAATCAATTATTGTCTACCATATTACAAATAGTTGATAAGATCATTGTATCAATTATGGGCAACTACTGCATTTTTTGCCAGATGATACGTCTGCATCTGGATCTGGTTACGAGGGTCTAGATCAGTCTTCAGAGGGCTGGCTAGCCGATTGTCTGATAAACGATACTGAGATGAGTTTAAGCGTTGATGATTTGTATGTTTTATTTTTTCCATTTCACAATAATTTATAACTTAGCTAGTAAAAATATGGGCTTGATTTCAATTTCCTTAAACAGGAATCTATCTGAATCCACTGCAGTTCAGATTGATACTACAGGTACAAAAAGGTTCTAATATTTCAGTATTTCCATTTTATATTTTACGTTTTGTTCTCTTACTATCTGATATCTATTTATTGTAGAGCAAAATGATTCCCATCTCGAGAACGGAGGTCGTATTGGTCAAGAGCTCTCCACTCCAACTCGTAAAATGATAAAACTTAAAGGTTTGACTTCTTCCTAAAGATTTCCAATTTTATTTTACAGGCATTCCTATTAAATAGTAGAAATTTTTATATGGTGCAAAAAACATCATTAATAACCGACCTTTGTAGTGTTCTACTATTTTGGTCCTTCTATTAAAAATTGGGTGGATTATCGTTGTGTTTTATATCGAACGGGTCAAATAAAAAATAGCCAAAAAAGAAATTGGTCACACGGGTTAAAATTTACCCAAAATATTTTTTAACGCAAATCTCATGGGTTGATTGTATTTATTGTAATAAAAATTGACAAGAAAAAGTGTTTGTTGGTCTACCCACTTGACCCGTTCAGTTTCGGCCCATACTAAAATGATCCTTCCCAAACCATTGCACTGCCAGTCCATTCCAACCCACCAAGTTTTGTCACCTCTACTCATAACATGGTTACTCTTGAATTTTGATCGATGTTATATTCAGGGAAAAAGTCTTTCATTAAGACACCATTAAAACTGGCGTCATCGGTTCTTCTTCCATTTACGTTGGTAAAACCATGTGGTATGCAAGGAACCGTTACTCTTAAAGACATTAACCAAAGAATACTCACTCCACCACCGCCAAAAACAAAGAAACCCCACAAAGATCCTACAACGTCATACCCTACTTCAGCTTTCTCAGGAAAACCCGTTGTTGGTAAAACCAAGATTCACACAGAAGGTGGAAAAGGCAGCATCACGATCATGAGAACCAAAGGATGACCAATATAGCATTTGTGGCCCCTAAAAAACTTGATCTTTTTTTTTTGGGTAACGGTTTCATCTTCGTGGGCCACACAATGTAGGACTTATTAGTTAAAAACTAGTTAATGAAAATATGCAAAATGTATGTATCTTCATGGAGCGGTTTTAGTTGGCAGATTCCTGTTGTTTTTCCCTTAAGTTAACCGGAATCTATTAGGATCTTTTTGTCTTAAAGATCCTTCTACCATCTTTTCGTCCTTAGAAGTAAAATGATACGTTCTTGGGTGTTGTATTTGTGATGTTTCGATGTTAGTTTTGTATCTATTTAATTTGACTTGATATGTTTTCTTTGTTACATCTTTGACAGTACTAATTAATGTTGAGAAGTAATTAACCATTAATTTAGTCAACTTATTTCATAACTAAATAGCCGGTTAACCAAGGGACGGACTTGATTGATATTAGTCCGGTCCTGGATAGGCCGTCTACTTAGGACCGGACTCGGTCAATAACTAGTCCGGTACTGGTTAGGCTGTTTACTGAAAGTTTGGACCATATGGGGCTCAAAATTTAAGTAGTTTAGCCCATGTCAGGAATGACATAAATTGGACCATTCTTTCTTTACCTGATACTGCAAAGGTAAAAAGAGAGTGAAAAAGGTTGAATTAAATTTAGGTGCCTTCTGTCTGTTTTTTTACGGATGTTGATGGATCAAAGCTGTCTGAAAAGATCATTATGGCATTACATGGATATGTTCATAAGGATATTTAATAAGGTAAGGCCGCACATGACAGCATTTGGTGTGCTTAGTGTTTACTATTGTTAGTTTTCAAGTGCATATAAAGGCCAAACTAATCATAGCATTGCGTTTCGTTATCAACATTCTAAGAAGGCTGAAAATAGGGCAGGGTTAGATAACGGTCACAATGGGTTCTAAGCAAAATGGGTCATTTGTGTTACGTGTTGGAACCGGAATAGCTTAGTTTAGTTTTGACACGACTGGCACTCGTAATGGGTTCTAGGCAATATGGATCATTTATGTTTACGTGTTAGAACCGAAACAGTTTTGTTTAGTTTGACACTTTCCCTTATAGAGTTGTTTCGTTTTGAATCGTGTGAATAATCTAACTATGTTTTATTTGATTATATACAATACAGAATTTTACAATAAATTTGTGTTTACAGGTTCAAGCACCACTTCCTTCTTCTTTGGTTATCGTTGTTTTCTATAGAATTATTAGTTCCATTCATATATGGACGTAGATAATACATAATCATTTTTGATCGGTATTGTTGTCCGTAACTTGTATGTTACGCACCCCGTTTTAAAATTATTAGTTCATTTGTTCTGTTTTGAGATGTGCCGTATCTCTCTATTGTTTGATAACGGTGATTTTGGTAACTTATATATTAAACTTTTAAAATTATAGTTCATTATTTCTGTTATGAGATATCCTAAAATAATTATTCACTTTTTATTTTAACTAATAAAAAAAATTTAATGAAGGAATATTCAACTTTATTAGTTGAAAATTGTAACGGTCTCACTTCTATTTGATTTTTGTCTCCGGGTACAATAATTTTTGAACGGAAATAATACGTTTTATGAGTTGTTTAAATATGTTGCAAATGTAAATAAGTTAACAACTACATATTTTTTATCACAAAAAAATTGAGTTGGTAAATGATTGTCTTCAAAATGGCACTAATCATTTCAGATGTCACATCCAAACACCCTTTAAAAAGACAATAATAATTAAAAGGATAATGATCTTTTAGATAGTAAAGGAAAACGAAAAGTGAGGACTTTTGCATTTTTAAAAAAAATCTTTCCTTATTGAGTATGATGCTTCTAATTTTTTATTATTTTAGAATATATGTTTAATTAAAAAGCTTAAATACTTTCAAAATTGGCATTATTTTAGTGGAGAAATCTGATGAAGAAAAAAAACACATAAAAATATACGTGTCAAATTTATAAAAACAAAAACTTGAAAAAATAGGAGGTAATATAATAAAATTTTAGTGGTTTAAATTTAAATAAATTATATAGAGTTAAGTGTAAATTAATAAATTTACAAATTTTATTATAACTTTTTTAAAAATCAAATAACCCCCTTAAACTTTCATAACTTATAAAACAGAAAAAATAAAAATTATATATATATTTAAAAAAAAACATATTGTATAAGCCTTGTGCGTACACGGGGATTAAAACTAGTTTCTTTATAAAAGGCATTGAACAATAGTAATAAAATATACCATGAGTTAGTAAAAGGAATATTTGGACTGTGGTTTGTTTTCATTTGTCAATTTGTCACGCCGGTTAAGTTTATTCTTTAATTTTGTTAAAATTGAAAAGGTCAAACCTAAGTTTTCATTAAAAATAGACATTAAGAAACTAAATTATCTTGTTTAAGAATATGATATAATAATTTTGGCAATACTTTATGTGAAACAATGATTATGTTTCTTGGATACTCTCTTTGCACAGAATATTGTTACTGGAAAAGTAGTAATGAACAAATTTTGTGTCCTATGGGTCCACGTTTGTAACCTTTCGCTTTTAATTCATGAAACCGGCATGCAGGTCACTAAATGCAAACACCCCACAAGCATCACTATCTATCACTTATATCTATAGTACAATATGTCTACAATGGTTTAGTGCTACAGAAATTTAAATACAAATGCCTATTGGTTTAAGGTTAGAGTTAATTATGATTATGTTAGCTATATCATTTGTATTTGTATATAGTTTAAACTTAAAAGTTCAAATTTTTTAGTACTTGAATGCTCAATAATTGAGTGTCAATAAGAGTGCATGTGGTTCTCATAACATACCACCAAAATACCCCACTCATTAAAAAATAAAAAATAAAAACAATGGCACTTGTGAATTGCCTAGCAAAGAACTTAACGGCGAACGAATGGCACCATTAATGGTGCGGAATGGCGGCGCCATTAGGCACCAAAAATCCAATGGCGTGTTGTTTGGATGTTGCACCGTGCTTTCTAAGATGATTTATTTCAACGGACAATTTTAACATGTGGTTCTTTTAAAGTGGGTACGTTCTTTTTTTTTGGATTACATCTCATGTAAGATTTGGTTTATAATCTCTCGCAAGGAATCTTAAGCTCCCGAGCATTAACTTTTACTTGTTAAGATAATTATAGCTTTACTTAGGCTGCATTTATCAATCGTGACCTAGCTCCCGTGAGCAGTGGCGGAACAAGAAAATCGGATTGTGGGGGCAAATTTTTTTTTGACAATAGCAATAAAATGCGGTGAAAAAAACTAGGATGAAAACTATGATCAGAATGAAAAATCGAGTATTTTTACTTAGAAATGAAAGATTTATAAGGTTTTAGAGCGTTAAATGTTAGATTTTAGTGTGTGAGTGGGGGGGCAATTTGAGTTTTAAGTAGGAGGCATTTAAAAAAACGTTCAAAACTGAAGAAAAAATACACTATAATCTCGTCTTTTTCGTCTAGCCATGGAGGGCACCCCCCCCAACACACACACACACACACACACACACACACTCAAACTATGGATCCGCCCTTGTCCGTGAGCCAAAGCTCATGCGTGAGGCTCGGTAAAACCCAACCCACTCACGCGCCACTACAACCAAAATAGAGTCACGATGGTGAGGCAGTCCCTTTTCGGGCAATGTGAAATTATGAGCCCCATTTTGAATGCAACGGTTACAATTTAAAAAAAAAATCCCATTATCAATTTATTTACTTATAAATACTCCTTAAACTTCAACATTTTTAAACACAACTTTAAATTATATATTCTCTACTCCCATTATTAATTTTACACACACAATGTCTAAACAAAATACTCCACGGAACACAAACCGTTAACAACGAAGAACAATCCGTGGCTCTCCCCCGACACCGGACGGAACATTCGATCTCCGAAATACTCCATCGGCAACCCAAGAAACACAACGAATCAACTTCGCACCACCACAATTGGTGTACCCAAACCAATCATACTACCACCAACCATACAATAACCCGTCATTCGCATCTCCACAACAACAAAATGTGTTCAACCCATATGGACAACCAAACAACATGTATGGCCACTACGAATACGGTCCACAACATACCGTTGGCAGTTCTTTATATCAACCTAAACTTTTTGGTTCTTCATCTCAACCTGACCTTTTTGGTTCTTCATCTCAACCCAACGTTGCGGATCAAAAAACAGGAACTGAAACTCAAGGCTGAGGAGCTGGAAATCTGACGTTTGGAGAACCGTCAAAGAGACGAAGCGTTATTTGTCGACTACCGATGAAGAGTTGAAGGCGATACTGAGGCAGAGGCCATTAAGTTGATTTCACATTTTTTTAATTTATCTATGTAATGCTTACGTTTTAATTCCGTACGCGTACACTTTTTTATTTAGGTAATGTAACATTTTTAATTATTGAATAATAAAAGTTTTAGTTTTTAATAAAAAAATAGGTTGTCCGGTGAGGGGTTGTGTGATTGATAATAGTGAAGTGTGAGATAGAGTGCGGACAAAAAGTAGAAGAGATAAAGCTGATGTGGCGCTGATGTGTTCGATGAATCGGTGTTTTTAATGATGACTGATAAATGTAGCCTTATATTTAAAGTTAGGAAGATATTTGATATAAATGTGGTTTACTTAAAGTGTCTATATATTTTTTCCTTTATAACTCAGGTTTATTATCTTATGGTTTCTTTAGACATACCTCTTTTGGATAGTTTTATCTGTTTTAGGGCCCGTTTGGTATGAGGGTGTAGCTTTAGGATTTAGGTATCAAAGTAAAAAATGTTGTTTGTTTGAAGATGATTTTGAAAAATGGGTCTCATGCCCATGGATAGCACTTTTTTTTTTGAACGGCAATTGTGGTTACATGGCCCCTAGCCCAGAAGGCGTAGCGAGCCCACACAACCAGGTTGGGTCCAGCCCAGAAGGCAATGGCACCCTTCCCTTTACGCACGCGGGAGGAAACCCCTATCGCCCTAGACAAAACTCGAACTTGAGACCTTGCCTAGGAGGGTAAAACCTCCATACCATTAGACCAGAGGCCCGTTGGTCCATGGATAGCACTTTTATCAAATCCTCATTAGTTAGATGTCTTTTAACAAAATCATGTGGGTCTCATTTTCTCTCTCTATCTCTTTCCTCTCTCTACAATTAATACAATAAATTTGTAATTAAATTTATATTTTAATGTATATAAAATAACTAGCCTATAAACCCGTGATAAATCACGGGTGACTTATAAAAAGATTAAAAAAGCAAAGTTCAAACACTTAACTTTAAGAAAATTTAATTCTTAAACGTTTAGCGAAAAATTTCGAAAGACCAAGTAATAGTTTATTTAAAAATAATTTTAACAGACTAACACAAGTATTTACAAACTTCAAACAAAACTGGACTAAAAAGAGAATAGATCGACCCATCAGTTTTAACAATAATAAATAAATATGAATGAAAATCAAGTCACAATGAGCTATTTTAGAATAAAACACAGTAATCAAAATTTTAAATTAGAGCAGAGCACCTTACTTTTATAATCACAGAGCGTGAAAGTCACAAAGCATAGATTACCTTCCGGTTCTAGTTTCTTGTTAACCTGGAACAATTGATTCTTCTAGAAAGATCTTGCCTGAAGCAATAATTACATAATTAGTTCATGCATAATTTTTCAATGTTGTACATTCATTATAATGAATGTGTGATACCTCATATGTATCATATGTATGAATTCATAATGGTAACCTTGCATAATTTTTGATTCATATAAATTGTGAGTCAAAAGTCAAGCAATCTCAATTAAGTGACAGAGAGAAATATAAGTTGTTAGATATAGTCATAGGAAAGAACAATAGAGAGTAAATATTATAGATCTTTATAATGTATGTACAACATTAAAAAATTATAAATCAACGTTGTGAAAGACTACGTGTTCCCTCATTTACACGACAACCATCGTTAAGCATTATATCAAACACTTGTTAGGCAGCTTTAAGATGACATATCATGTAATAAGCCAACCCGTACCCTACTAACAAAGTTTCACCATTCTAATAAGCCAACCCGTAAATAATTTAAACATCAATCATGATCATTAAAAGAGTAGTTTTTTCTTGCTAATTATGAAAATGCCACAAAAGCACAAAACTAATAAAATGATTAAAATCCATTAATTCGTTTTGAAAGTTGGAACAGACAGCCAAGATTACCATATTTGACTATCAATTGACATACACATTCAAAATATTAGTCGATTCAACCAACAATAACAAAACTCGATTTTTGATTTCACTTAGTTTTACTGCTTGCATATGGATTTTGATGAGATCGAAATATAACATGTTTTAACAGACAACCAAAAAAGTTTATATCGAGACTTAAACCCTAAATTTGGATTATATACTGAAACTAAACATATGAGTTAAACCTTTAAATTTGTATTAATCTGATTGACACATAACATTTAGTCATAAATTTTGATTTATACATACCTTCGAAAATGAGATGAATGAACTTTCGATATTAAGAAAAAAGAGACGTCGAGGTTGTGAATTCAAATCACCAAAATAATATCAAATTCAATTCAAACAAATTTATGAATCTAGACCTTCAATCAATAAAAAAATTGTTTATTAAAATTATAATTATAATTATAATTAAGCAGCAAAAGATATGGATGTTACTCGAATGAACCAAACCAAATTTGAGTTAGAATAAAAGACATCTTGAATTTCATTCTTCAATTGGGTTTTATTCGACTTCTCCAATTCAATCGTGTAAATCGAAAAACGTATTAATAAAAAAGGAAAGATGAACATTGAGTGTGAATTTAAACATAAAAAAGTATTGGCAGATAGCAATGAGATATACCCGTGATGGAGTAAATCGTTTGAATTCTTGAACCTATCATATAATTTGTTAGGTGGACGAAAACGCTTGATTTATGGGGAGAATAAAAGCACATTATATTTATGGTAACCTTGCATAATTTCGGCTCAATCTTAATGTGGTTCAAAAATCAACACAATCTTATTAAATGACAGAGTTAATGAAATGAAAGGGACTTCATAGTAAGAATTTGAATTTTCATGTTACGGTATAGTGACATCATAAATGTGTCTATTAGTGATGTCATTTGTGAATAAAGCCAATATTTCAAAAAAATTTTTTTTATTTATATTATATATATTATATATATATATTAATATATATATATATATATATATATATATATATAGATTTATTTATTATATACAATATATATAGATATATATTTCCTAAACCCACCAACAAACCAAACAAGCCCTTAGTCTTTTAGATATGACATAGATAAGGGTGTGTTTGGTTTGTAAAGAGGTTAGAATCGGATTTGGATTTGGTAATGGTTTGAAAGAAAAGTAGGAGAGAGAAAATAAAAAAATTATTTATATTATATATTTGTTTATATGTAAATTAAGATATTTTAAAAATTATAAAATAATAAATAAAATAAAAAATGAATAAATGTGTGGTTGAAATAAATAATAAAATGAGAAACTAAATCTCATTGGTTGGTTTCACCTAAAATGACTAGTGTGGCCTGGTATGAAATCTTTCATTCAATACTTACTGTCAAAAATAAAAGTATGAAACAAACAAGTGATTAGAAATTGCTTTCATTCAAAACCCTCTTATACCATTAAACCAAACGGGCCCTAAGTTTTTTTTATCCTTATATAATTTTATTTACTAATCAAATCAAATCGCTATTACTCCAATCAGTTCAAACTTTTTAGCACAACTTATGTTTAACGTCTGTTTCATCATCATAGTGTCGATTTTGTCATTAAGTGTAACATTTGTGAAGAGTAAGGCGTGTTTGTTTCAGCTAATATGTAATCGGCTAGTGGATTATTTGATTTTGAGCTTATATTTCATAAGCTCATTTTTTTTGCCTTACTTTAAAACTTTCGGCAATCGGCTTATATTAGTTTATTATCTGTGAGCTTATGAAACATAAGCCCAAAACTAGATAATCCATAGATCGGCTATACAAGCCTAAGAAAACACCCCCAAAATATAGTTCACAAAAAGAAAACATGTTCGTTTGGGAGATGGTAAACTAACCATCGCATCTTCTAGCTACTCTTTGCCTTTTAACATTGTATATATTATCCACACACCCTTAAATAGCAAATAGTAGTTAAATTGGCTTTAAGAAAGTACTAAAATATTGCATGCTTTTCGAATAGAAAAATGATTTGTACGCTTAAAATCTAAGGTCTGTTTGGTTGACCACTTTGGTGTGGGTTTATGAGTGAAAAGACGTTAGTTGCATGTTTGGTGTGAAATGTCTACCATCCAGATGTGGCATCATGCCTAGATATTTTACCATATACAATCCCTGACATGTCACATGGGGATTCAACATTAATATTTATCTTTTCTATTTTCAAATATCAAAGTATGTTTCTAGCCACTAATTTATTTTATTTAATATCAAAAACCTATTTTACTTCTCTTTTAACAATATCAAACTTTAATAAAAAAAATTAAAATAATAATTCATTTATTATATAATATATTTTCTCTCTCTTACATCAAATCTAAATTTAAATCATAATCCAAATTTATATCCAAATCCAAATCCTAATCCTAAACCCATCTACAAACCAAACGGACCATAAACTTAAAATTAGATCTAAAGATGTGATTGATGGATTTAAAATTTCAAATAGTTCATTGGTGGAAAATGATGAAAAAGAAAAAGTGTATGACACTAGTTGTTGACGTATGTTGTTTGATAAACTCGATCCGTCTAATACACCAAGGGATAACGGCCACCTGGAAATATTAGCTACTTTATGCTGTCTCATGGCTGATTAAAAGTGCATGGGGTATTCCTGCACTTATTTCTAATAGTTTGGTGTTTTGTGTATGTTTGGTTCTATTTAGCAGGTCATCTAACCTTTAGGGGGCTGAACTGAAAATGTTGGGCCTATATAAACAACATTTTCCCAACCTCACTTTTCATATCTTATTGATTATATGTTAAGTCCTTTATCACGAAGGCACTGACTTAACCGCCGGAGGGTGGTTCCCGTGGCTTCGTCCTCGGGACCCCTTCTAACGGGTTCTTTCTTGATTGGCAGCTTGCTTCTAGGCTCGGGATGACGACGAGCGATACCCGAGAGTCGTCAAAACCAACCCGGCAGAAATTTGCTTCAACACTAGTCAAAAAATGAAGATAACAAGTCTATTAGTAGTAGGTCTCTTAGATTTATATATCATCACTCTCTCTTAAAAAAAACCATTGGTTTAACAAAACTTAAGGGGGGTGAGAGAGAGTGGTTTAAACAATCGAACTACTCTTAACAAACCACAATGGACTGGTTACCCATAAGGCCAAACTTGACCTAAACATTACGTAGTACTATTTTTATATGTACTTACCACTTAAAATATGATTATATTACTTCTGGAATTCAGATAAAGACAGATTTGGAAACTCCTAATTCCTTACAATAAATTCAAATTAACATAAAACAAATACTTGTTAAATGTGATTGCGGTCTTCGAACACAGTTGTGTCTTTTGTTTTTATTGGATAAATACAAACATTTAAATATTTTTAGTGAATAATAAAATATTTTATGACAACAAAAAGAACATGTTAAATTCCTCGTACATACTTTGTCTTTCAAGATCTTTTAACAAACAAGCAACAAGTTATAAGCCTTCTGCGCGCATAACATTTTGATATTTTAAAACGTATTATAAGTCGTTGCAGTATAACCGTATATCATAGCTACAAAAGCCGACACATAACAACATGTCAAGAATGAGCTTAGTTCTTTATTATGTTATATGATCATGTTAGAGGTGCAAAAAGTAACGCGACAACTTTTTTCCGAGCAACATATAACCATAACTCACAATGAGACCTAGTGCTCTAATACTTATGCGACATATACGCCGAAGAATCACTTTCATGTCGAATAGTTGTCACTTTTCATCGAATAGATAGTAACTCCTCCGAGAATTATACTATTATACATTTATGGGACCACTGCATTAGAATAATATTATCTAAAAAGTTAATACAGTAACCCGCACTTACTCTTTAATCCTTCTTTTATCTTCTTCTATCTTACACTTCACGATTACCGCCGTTTTATCTCTTCTCTAATCCTTCTATCTTCCATGTGCAGATTCACGAGTACCATCGTCTTCTCTTAAATGTATACACATGCATCCTAGATCGGGACATCAGTGTCACTCTCCTTTAAAAGTATCGAATTTTCAAATTAGAGTTTTGTTATAATCTAGGGTTTTTTGTTAATTTGAGGTTTTCTTATTGAAGAAATTAGTTGTGGATATGGTTCAATGTTTGTATATTTTTTTTGTTTACTCGGTTGCGTAACTTGAAGATTATTATGTTTTTATTTGTTTTCATAGATGAGAATGATGATGTGGTTGATTTTAGGAGGCTTTTAGTGTTTTTAAATTATTGAAATTAGTTGTGAAGAATCATGAGTACACATGTAGGGGATTGTTGTTCCCAAACTCCTACTAACGGTTAAGATGTATCATTTGGCACCTAATAGTGGGGCATGTAACAGTCAGGATCCCGTGCGAGCCAAAGAGACAGTCTCACTTGTCCTCCTTATCTTTAAACCCTAATGCCTTACTATAAATAGAAGGCATCCCTCAAAACTTCACAAAGTAAGTTCATACACTTGGGCACAACCGTTACACCAGTAACACCCACACATTACAAAGATGGTTTGTTTAAGTGTTACCCGAGCTTCATGATCTCAATTATCTCTTCGGGTCCTTACCATTCAACACGGGAAACCAAACAACACAACCATCCCAAATCCTTTCTCAAAACACGTTTTACTTACCATACGTAAACACCGATTCTATCAAATAGTGGACTATATAACATTACAATCTAAACCTGCAAAAAATAAGAGATATTTTCATCAAATAAATAATAATTATGTATACAAACATCCCGCCACAAAGCGCGAGTCTAAAAACCTTGTTTTTTATTTAGAAATTGGTCTATTTTCTAGTTTTCTGCTTGAGCTCTAGCACTTTTTCGCATTTAATTTTGGTCAAATGATCATCAGAAGAAAGATAGAACAATAAATAATATTGGTTTTGTTTTTCTTGTTGGAAGTCGAACATTTGTTGTTGTAGTTTGTACTTCTTTTTCTTCATCTTTAGTTCCTTTTGCTTCATCTCGACATACGCATCACTTTTGGTTTGTTTGGTTAGAAAAAGAGAAGTGATGGCGTTTGCCAATTCTTTCACCAACATCTTCACAAAACCTCTAACCACACCAGCTGATGAGGATGTCGATGATGCCAACTCATTCTTTGCTTTGTCCCTACCCATTGGTGGAACTTCTCAAAGTTCCTCTTCCACTTCATCTTCATCCAATGCGTTGTTGAGATTAAAGTCACCTTGTTGTTGATATATTGTTTGTTGTTGTTACGGGGGTACGAATGATGGGTTGTCGTATTGTGGTGTTTATGTTCCGTAAACAAAAGTTGTAGCTCGAAAATGAACCGTTTGTGAGTCACTGAGTTGGAAACTGGAATTGGGTGTTGGGATGTTTTGTTTTCGACATTGTTTTGGGGTTTTGTTTTTTATCATAAATATGATGGAATAAGATTTGAATGTGTGAAGAAAAGAAAGGGTAACGAGATATTTATAGGTAAATATAACGATGAAATTTCAAATAGGTTGTTTTGCTATTCAATAATTTTTTCACCGTCAAGTTTTTGAACAATCGCCCACAGTTTTCCTTTTTTACGTTAGGTGAAGTCCTTCACTGAACACACCTCATTTTGGGTCCTTCGCGCACCAAGCTTGTGGCCCCGTTGTAGGGTTCACGCGCCAACATATGGCTTTCATGTGTAATACCACACAACGGGAGCTCAAGAAAAAAAGGCAAGACTCAATCTATTGCACGACTGAGTCTTGAGTGTGTGTGTGTGTTTTTTTTCTTACTTTTGTGTGTAAGTGTTTTGGTGAGGTATATATGTATTTCACTGAGTTACATTTTAGTGGTGAAGCTAGTTGTCTTATTACACTAATTTAATCATTAGCTGATAAAAAAAATGAGATGACGATAAGAGCCCAAGGTACCATACTACCATAACACCGCCACATCAACTTTAACATTTTAAACTAACATAAAAAAAATCCTGCAATCGTAACACAATTTTAACATCACTTTTTGAGACCAAACATTTTTCTTTCCATTTATTTAAACAAACTAAACATCTCATTCATTAAATAAAAATACAAATTACAACACTTAAAAAACATACGAAATTTAAAAAGACATACAAAAATAAAGTCTTATCGTTGCATAACGCCGATGGCCAAGTCATAATGCCGATAATGTGATGGTCAAGTCAGCATAACGCTGATCATGACGTTATGATACTAAGGCTCTAATACATGTGAACTTAAAGTCTTGTCATTACACAACACCCGCCTTCCTTAATAGTGGTAAAAATAAATTAATACAATAGCGGTACAATTTAGTAGACAAGGATACTGAACTACTCTACTGATCATCTATTAAATAAATCACCTTCCATTCCATATATCTCGCCTCACTGTCCCTCCCTTCCCTTCTCTCTCTAAAACAAACTATGTGAACTTAAAAACAAGTCACCTCACAAACTAACAAATTTAAACACCTCATCATTCATATCCTCATATCCAAACACTCCCTCTTCACCACACATAATCCTATCTCACTTCATTTATAAACACTGTTTCAGATCTAGTAACTGTTATTTAAACCAACAAGATGAACGACGGCGACGGTGGTGTAGCAACGACGGGGTTAACACTAGGTGGAATCCTCTCGATTAAGCAAACGCCTCCGTACAGGCTCAGCGACCGGACGTTACTAGATCTAATACGTGACGATCATCATCAACCGTACGGTAACGAACACAAGCTGACGTGGAAAATGTTACGTAAAAAATTCCGGTTCAAGCTAGTCGGAACCGGCTGTCACACCGCCGTTCCGACGCTTGCCTCACACGTCACCGTTACCGTTAACGCCGATAGCGGTAACGGAGCCGTTAGCAGTACGACGTTACGTTCGCATTTGAATTTACCTGTGAGTAATGAAGGTAGTGTGGAAATTACGGCGGCGCGTGAAGGAGAAGAGGAGGCGCGTGGCGGTGGTGAAGGAGGAGAAGCGGTGGAGCCGGCGTCTACGGCGAGGATGTCGTTGATGTCGTTGTTGGAAGTTGATGGATCTAGCTATGCGGAGGGTGATGGTGATGACGTGGCAGAGGAGGTGGTTACAACGGAGGTGGATGAAAATGAAAAGTACAATAACTGTTGCGTGTGTATGGTAAGACATAAAGGAGCGGCTTTTATCCCCTGTGGACACACGTTTTGTAGGTTATGTTCAAGGGAGGTTTTTGTTAAAAGAGCGAGTTGTCCATTGTGTAATCACTTCATTGTCGAAATTCTTGATATCTTTTAGTTTTAGCTTGTTTGTAAAACTAAAAAGGTTTTTAAAAAAATCATTTGATTGATTATCACTAGTTTTATTCAAATGTTTAATCCGATTTAGTTAAGTTTATACTCATTAACACTTGTTTAGAAACTGATTTTCAGTTACGTACGAGATTGGTCAGTGGTTTATAAAGTTTATGTATATGCTCTTCTTAGAAGCTACTAGTTTTTTTTGAATGAGTTCTGCACATGGATTTATAAACTGATACGAGCCTAGTATAAAATGAGTTCGTATCATTTTCTGATCGGCTCGGTTTCCATGCTCTTCTTAGAAGCTAGTAGTTTTTTTTGAATGAGTTCTGCACATGGATTTATAAACTGATACGAGCCTAGTATAAGATGAGTTCGTATCATTTTCTGATCGGCTCGGTTTCCTGTTGAACTGTGGGGTCAATAGGGTGCATATTATCAAGTCTTTAAAGGTTTGACATCTTATTTTTTCACGAACTTTTTTTAACTATGGGGGTGCGTTTAGATATATATATGATTTTTTCATGTTTATTATAGGGCTAATTACTTGAAAATGCATTATACTTGTCACTTTTTGTTATTGTGTGTACTGAACTTTTTTTTTTCTTATTGTGTGTATCAAAGAACGTAGTTAAATCGAACATGTTTAGATCTTGAAGTCTATTTTGCAAAATGTTATTATTTGATTTATTAGTCTAGAAGGGGCAAGTTAGACAAATGGTAGTCGTACACATAGATCCATGCCAATCATTAAGGCACCGAAGTCCAAAAGCCAAAGTTGAAAGCTGTCCATATATAATTAGTTAAGTCGTTAATTACTTTTTTTTTTGAACAAAGTCGTTAATTACTGACTAAGTTACTCCTCGTATATTAAACAAATCGAACATATGATTATTTGGCTAATTTCAGTAATGAACAGCTATGATAATACAGTAGTATAAAACTTCCATGATCAAAACAGAGACAAAAATAGATTAAACAATAACGATTTACGACTTTATAATTTTATATGATATGCTGGCATTAGTTTATGACATTTGTCATCTTATTAAATATGCTCTATATTACTAGAATATAATTAACAGCCAATGGAGAATACGATTAAAAATAATTATATGACCATTCTCCCAGGAATCAAAATTGGGGATCTCAAAATTCAAAGACACGTCTCTAAGTATAATTAAAGATTTTTTGTTTGGCGGACGTTTGGCGCATATTCGGACGTTTGGCGATATCTAGTCTTCTTGTTGTTGGTGAAGAGCTTGAATGTGAGATAAGGGTTAATTACCGCGGCGTTGCCGCGGGAGTAAGTTTTTTGCAAAAATTTATGTAAAAAAAGTTGCGAATTAAATAAAACATTGAGGGCCTTTTTTATTATTTTTTTAAAATTTATGTAAAAAAGTCGTAAACAGTTAAAAGTTGAGGGTCCGTTTTGTAATTTTTTTTTTTTAGTTTGGGCCAAATTTTTTGCATTGTTGTTGTGCAAGTTTCGGTTTGGTAAATATCAATACTGGTCTCATTTTATTCGTGGTCCAGAAGCATTTCTGTCCGTATATTTTTTATTTAAAAAATTTATGTAAAAAAGTCGTGAATAAAATTAAACTTGTGGGGCTTTTTTTTTTTTTTTTTTAATTTATTGTAAAAGTCGTAAAACAGTTAAAAGTTGAGGGTCCGTTTTGTAATATTTTTTTTTTAGTTTGGGCCAAATTTTTTGCATTGTTGTTGTGCAAGTTTCGGTTTGGTTAAATATCAATTTCTGGTCTTTACTCTTGCCTTGTTTATATCTTACCTGTTTTAATTTTATCGTGGTCAGAAGCATTTATAAAGTGCACTATTGAGTCTAGAGCCAAAAGAGATCATCCATTAATCTCATTAGGACACTTGTCATAATTTAGCTTGTTATCTCACACAATGTGAATATCAAGTAATATCATTAGAGTCCTACGCAAGATCCTTGTGATTTTGCCAGAACATCCGAGTGATACTTAGGTATTCACAATGAAGATGGAAATCCTGCTTGAGCCAACATCAAACAAGCTCATGGTAGGTAACTTGTGCGATTCTTTATGAATCAAACTTGTGACAACTGGAAAGAAACGATGGTGCGATTCTATAAGAATCAAACTTGTTCCAGGAAATGGATCAACGGTTGTTAGTGAATTTTTGAAATGATTAACACTCTCGGTGTGTCACAAAAACAATTTTGTAAGTGATACACCGATTGATTTTCAAATCAATTTTCTATATCAATCGGTGAGATAGTAACTCACTGGTTCACTCTTATCGTGCTGTCTGCTTTGAGACGTTCCGATAATGAGAACATGCTGAGTACGATGAATCTAATACTTATGTGTTAGAAAGATTCAATACTACAGCTGGAAATCCTGTCAAGAAGATTCTTCTTAAATTGAATCTATCTGATCACAGGTCGATCCTCACGGATCCGAAGGTTTCTCCAACCAATCCTGGGCGAATGACAAAGCCATATTCGTCCCCCTGCTTTATTGCTAACTGTTTTATGCAGGCTATTTAAAATGGTGGTGGAGGTCCCTGGTTCCAGCTGTCTCACAAGATCCATAACCACATGCTCATACCCGACCGACAAACATAAAGTCATCATGAAAGCTCAAGTACATGTTTCAAGACTTCCGCTGCTCTGATACCAATTGTAGAATATTAGTAATCTTAAGATCAAACCAAGAACAAGAGTGAGATGTGGGTTGGGATGTTAGAGAGAACTTAGATGGAAAATGGATGAATGTATTAATGAAATGTATGGAAAAATGGAACAACCAACCCTCTCCAAGACTAGGAGAGGGTGTATAAATAGCTACAATGGCCGGCCATGGGCTGGAGTTGGGCCTCCCATGGGCCTTGGGCCGGACTAGATTACTAATCTAATCCTTATACTAACTACGAGCTAAGACTTGTTACAACTTTGGAAGTGACCGACACTTTTCGTGTTTCCAACAATCTCCCCCTAAGGGAGGTCACTCCAATTTACAAACTTTAAACCTAGCATACTATGCTTTATCCTTAGTCTTTAGCTCGTACTCTTGACTTTCTCTTGTGAATATGTTGTAGTGATCATTGACTTCTTGGATTGAGCTTGTTCCTTGAACTTGTATTTGACATTGTGATCTTGAGCATCTTGAGATCATCAACCAAGCACAATCTCTACGCCATCTTGTAACTTTGCCATCTTGTGGACTTGCGACTTCTGGACCGACATGCTCATACCATTCTTGAAAAGCTTTAATGTTGCATCTTTCTTGAAATTCTTTAACTTTAACACTTTGACACTTCTAGAAAGATGTGTGGTATCAGAGTAGCGGAAGTCTTGAAACATGTACTTGAGCTTTCATGATGACTTTATGTTTGTCGGTCGGGTATGAGCATGTGGTTATGGATCTTGTGAGCCAGCTGGAATCAGGAACCTCCACCACCATTTTACATAGCCTGCATAAAACAGTTAGCAATAAAGCAGGGGGACGAATATGGCTTTGTCATTCGCCCAGGTTTGGTTGGAGAAACCTTCGAATCCGTGAGGATTGACCTGTGATCAGATAGATTCAATTTGAGAAGAATCTTCTTGACAGGATTTCCAGCTGTAGTATTGAATCTTTCTAACACATAAGTATTAGATTCATCGTACTCAGCATGTTCTCATTATCGGAACGTCTCAAAGCAGACAGCACGATAAGAGTGAACCAGTGAGTTACTATCTCACCGATTGATATAGAAAATTGATTTGAAAATCAATCGGTGTATCACTTACAAAATTGTTTTTGTGACACACCGAGAGTGTTTATCATTTCAAAAATTCATTAACAACCGTTGATCCATTTCCTGGAACAAGTTTGATTCTTATAGAATCGCACCATCGTTTCTTTCCAGTTGTCACAAGTTTGATTCATAAAGAATCGCACAAGTTACCTACCATGAGCTTGTTTGATGTTGACTCAAGCAGGATTTCCATCTTCATTGTGAATGAATTCACTCTGATGTTCTGGCAAAATCACAAGGATAATGCGAAGGACTCTTAAGATGTATCTTGTAATTCACATTGTGTGACTTAGCAAGAATAATTTGACAAGTGTCCTAATGAGATTTATGGATGATCTCTTTTGGCTCTAGACTCAATAGTGCACTTTGATTTTAGTGATCGGAGGCTGGAGCTGAGTGCCACCTTTTCAATATCAACTAACTCGGAGTGAGAAAGTCAATAGAAATGAGTGTATCTCCGTGAGTTTTGAAACAAAGTCTTTCTGACTTTGAGTAGCTGGGAGGGGTTTTGCATATCGTCACTGGGTCCATTATTATCATCAATGTCAAACAACACCTGAGTTGTTTCTGACAGCATACTTTATCGACCTGGTTTCTGCCTAATTGAAATGGAGGGCTTCTTTATTTTCACCCTTTATCCTTACTTTTCTTTTCATTCTCCAACCCCTTCAATGCTTTACCGAGACATCATGACTAACACCTTTTTGGGTTTGTACAGTGTTAGCTCCATCTTAGTCGGCCATATTCCTATTCTCACTTTTTCTCCTTTTTAATCATACCTAGGACTTCTACACTTAACAAGCGGGATACCCTGGTAGATCCCTCTGTTCTGGCTGGATCATGGGATCTGAATACCTAGCATAACCGCCTTAATAACTTTATAAATTAAAGAACAGGTCGTCTTTGGGTATTTCATCACAATCCTTCCAAAACCTTGAAAATTTCAATCAAAGTGTTTGATATAAATATCAAAACATTTACACTTTGAAAGTTTTTCATCATCACTAAAAGCTCCCCCTTAACATGTGCATCGTTATCGTAGTACATGCTAGGTATGGAGTGCATTGAGTCTATTTTATTTGATCACTTCTGTCAATATTTATTAAGTCCGGGTTAATCACATTTTCTCCCCTTATCCAAAATGTTAATCCCTTGATATTTTGGATATCAATTGATTAACCGTTCGGGGACAAAATGCGATATGTTCGCAGATTGGAACATTTTATTGCTCCCCCTCAATTTTTGAGGGTTTATAAGATGATGCCGAGTACAATTATTTGAAAATTTTGAATTTACTGAGAAATTCTTGAAAAATTTGTACTCGAGCACATCTTATAATTCACCAATAAGTCTACACTAATAATGAACATATTCACAAGATAAGTGTATTTACGAGGATTGACCTTTTTAAGATGAGAACAACATATGATAAATCATATGGTCCTTTGTAGAAGCCGTAGGTCACCCCCGTATGGTCGTCCACCGACAAATCTCTCCAAACTCCTCATTATCCTCCTTGTCTTTAGCCTCTTGTCAATCGCCTGGATCATAGCTCTTGCGTTTGCTTTGTCACGTTGGCTCCAAAAAGTCTGTGGCAAATACTCCATTCTTATTCCCTTGAGGCGATCATTTAGAGCAGTCCGAACGTCATCTAGAGTACCATCGCTGAACTTGTGTAGTTCGTCAATGCGCATCAATCTGTTCTTCTTGTCTTTATTCTCGTAGATGAATCCTCTTGGATCGGAGTATGGAGTATAAGCATCTTGTCTTCTTAGATTGGATCTGTACGTGTCAGGCTTTGTGAGGTTGAGTTTCTTCTGGTAGCTTTCAACACCCAGTTGAAGATCTTCCACACGCCTCTGGATGACAACTCTTCGTGTAAACATTCGTAAGGAGACATTAAATGCAATACGTTCTTCAACGTTGAGATTAGTCACTTTTCCTTGCACGAGAAGAAGCAGCATATCTTCAATGTCTTGGATCCTTAGTCTGTGAAAGTCGCCTTCTTTGAACTTGTAGAGAACATCATCATCCCTTCGTACAGTAATCCAGTCAAGATGCTTATAATCATGCCATTCGACTATTTCAACCTTAGTGACAGCAATGATCCGTCTTTTTGAATAGACGTCACGAGCTGATTCCCTGGAGGTCGCAAATGCATAGAACTGTCTTCGCTTTTTGCCCCAATGCGAGATTCCCCAGAGGGCAAATTTGTCGTATTTGACTATCATTTGACTCCACATTGAGTTAGGCACTAAGTCTTCTATCCATTTGATATGCCCGTAATCTGCAGCCGTAGTCTTCGTAACTGAAGTAGAGTACTTTCGGCTTGACACACCACCACGTAGGTACTCCAGGTCGTTATTGATGAAATGGTATAACACGACGACCTTGAGAATTTGGAACTAACGGTAGTGGCTGTCGCAGATCATGCGGATATTGGCGACCTTCAGGGTTGATCCAGTCTAATTTTTCAGTTGTGGCTTTGTAGACCTCCTCACAAAAATATTCCAGTTCAGTCAAACTCTTGCAAGTGCCTTTCATCAGCTCAAATGTTGGACCTGCTAGCAATTCAGGTGTTAGAGTTTGAACATTTAGCCGGTTCAGCACAAAAGCGGAGAAGTCAAATGTAGAGTCGGTTAGTTCATCGAACGACTCTCGAGGGTCTTGTTGTGCCAGATTGCTTAACCAAGGTTGGACAGAGTCATGATCGGCAGGAACAGACTTATTCCATGCATGATCAGGAGAAGGTAGTCTCGTAGGTTGTGGAAACCAGTCAGGAAGATGTTGGACCTCTTCTTCTGCTTGTTCATCTTGGACACCTGTTTCGAACTCCTGGTCTGCAGGTCCTTCAAAGACATCTGTAGATTGCATAGCTTCCCCTACTGGAGCAGATTGGCTAGCAGATTTCTTGTGAGTCTTAGATCCTGTACTGGTAGTCTTTCCTGCAGTCTTGGTTGTCGTTTCACTTGGAGCACTGGTAGAAGCGGGTTCCTTTCCTGACCTTCTTCTTTTGGACCCCCAGTATCATCCGCACCATCTCTAGGTCTTTTAATTGTGACAGTATCGCCATATGTATCTAACAAGATTTTGTCGGCTTCATACGCCTCAAC
>BQNB010002173.1:95852-128127 GCA_026074375.1 Tanacetum coccineum
CTATATGCCTTAGGACGCCGGTCATGTCCGCGGGTTTCCAAGCGAACATGTCTAGGTTACGTTGAAGTAAGTCACATTGCTTGTTCCGTCCTTCCTCTGTAAGAGTAGACCCAATCATTATTGTTTGTTCTGGGTAATCCGGGTTTATTGCTACCTTAATTCTTTCTTCTATGGCTTGATGGGTGGCTGGAGGTTGTCCCTCTGGTCCTGAGTCCGCTGCACATTCAATTGGGATGATCTTACTGCTTTTTAGTGTGAGTATTCCTCCTACTACAAGAAATTTTAACATTTTGTGAGCTGTTGACGAAACAACTTGTATTTTCTTGACTCCCAGTCTTCCAATGATTCCGTTGTATGGAGATGATGATCTTACTATCACAAAATTCATCATGTCACACCCCGTAAATTCCCGGTTAGTATTCCGACCCACTCCGGGCATCTACTTTAAATTTTATACGTTACGTTTAAATCTGACAATTTACCGGGGAACTAAACTGCGTAAAAACTAAAAAAACGTCGTCGGACGCGTTCCGACATCGATTATAAATTAATTTAGGCTTAATATAAGATATTTTAGCTTTCCTGAGTGTTTCGTGATTTTTAATCACCTCCGATATTAATTTTAGGGTTTTATTCTTTAAATTGCGTTTTTCGCGTTTTTGACCAAACGAAACCCCGAAAACTCGAAATCTTTTCGTGTAAACTCAAGTTATCGATAATCTTATGCCCTAAGTCCAAAAATTTCGTTCACCCCTCCTCCTATACCCAAAACTCATATGTATGCATGCTCAAAATTAATTAAATGGCATCTTATTTTGAAAGCCTCACCCATGTGTGCTTGCTAGATGAGAAAATGACACTTTTGTTGGCTTGTAACTTGCATGCATGCAAGTTCTTACACATCACATGCATTCTTACAATTTGACTAACCCTTTGACTAAGGAAATTTTGAATTTAACCAAGTATAATGAACCTTTGCTAGAAAACTTGAACCACAATGGTCCCTTGTGACCATATTCGGCCGAACCCAAGACCAAACACACCTTTGGTGTGTGTTGGTCACTTGTGTGCACATTTAACCCTAAAACCCTAGCATTTGGCCTATAAATACAACACATATCTCACACTTAGGGTTTCATTTTCATTTCTAGTCACCAACAAAAACCCACACCTCTCTCCCTCCCCACTCTGGCTCACGGCACCACCACCACCAACATACACAACCCATATCTTTTGATTTTCTTCAAGATCCAAGTGTTCAAAGCTAATTCCTAGTTATATCTAAGGTGTTGTGAAGCATTAATTCATTGATTTCAAGAATTATAAAATTAGGGTTTGCAAGATTATTTGGGGTTTTTATAGATCTATAGTTTGTAGGTATAGATCTTGTGTTTTCACTACTTGTTCTTCTTGATTTGTAAGTGTTCCTTGAATCCTTGTTTGGTTTCATCTATTTTCTTTATAGATCTATGTTTGTTCATAAATATCCATGTGTTTGTGTTATTTTTACAAAAGAAATAAGTTAATATATTTTGTCATCTTTTATAAAGTGGAAGTAAAAATTGTTACAACCTTATGTTTATGTTTTATATCATGATCTTGGTGAGATTGAGGGTTGATGAGAGTTGCAACAATAGAGATTAGGGTGGATTAATGTTTAGTTTTGTTGGTTGGTTATTGGTGAATAAAGATTAGGACTAGATTAGGCACTAATATGCGAGTTGGGTTGATTTTTGATCGTATTTCGGTAAAACAACCTTGCTGTCCCGAATTTGTTTTGAGGTTTTGAGCGACTTAAAAATGTTTTCATTAGGCGTAAAAGTAGTTTTTAAAGAGCTTATTTCGAATAGATAATTTTTCATATATCACACTTTAAAATCGGACTTAAAACGGCCAAATTATGGCCAAATGAAACTCGAAACATTTTTCGGCAACATAGATGAATAGTGTGCTGTTTGGAATAGTAAAATGGGTTTTCGGGCACTTTCGGACGATTTTGGATATTTTAAATGCAAGCGAAACATATAGGAATGTTAGGTAATTAGTTAGAACAACTAGAAATGTCATGAAATGTTATTTGAGATGCCAATCTTAATAAAAAGTAGAATTATTAAAAATGGTACGAAATGGACATTTAGGCAATTTAAACATAAGGATTAGGCGGTTTAGGAATCGTTTAAGCGATTTGTAAAATATAGAAACATAAGAAAATATGAGACGCTATTAACATTTTGAAACTAAAAACTTTCCTAAAAAGGAAAGGTTTCTATAAATAGTAACTTTTTGCAAGAGTCGGATTTTAATAAAGATGTTGTAAATTTTCTAAGTCTAAAACGCAAACACACTTGGATGCTTTAAATGATAAACATGGATGCTTTACTTGTTTACTATGCCGAATGCTAAGTCATACCCATATTTAATCTAGGTCGCGGCTAGACCTCCTTATATCATCATCGTTGTTGTGGTTATCGCTTATCCTTGTTAAGGTGAGTTCATAGCCCCACGTTTTTACCGATTTACAAATGCTTTATACTTTGGGGTGAGAAACATTGTTTGCTTTTAAATTGGACACAAGTTCTTTACGCGAGTTTTACATGTTTATGTGTTGCCTAAGTATGCTTACAAACCTACTACTGCCCGAATTATCATGAACTGTTAATTTCTCGACCGGAGGACCGGTTGAGGAAGCGCGAGTGAGTAAATAGATCTATTGGGACTAATTATCCCTATCCGCTTTGGTTCCACTTAACGAAGAACAAACGGATATATGTCATGTCGATTGTGCGTTATGGTGGTCTTTGGTTTGGGACACCGGTTAAGGGCAGGAATACTATGCGACAGGATGTAACATGCCCTGTTGGTTATTAGCTTCAGTGTCATGAGCTTAGCGCAACAGTAAATACTTTTTATGTGATGCTGTATCTGTTATAGTAGTTACATACGTTTTGAAATCTTGTGGTCCACTCTTGTATTAACTTAAACCTATGAATTCACCAACATTATGTTGACGTTTTAAACATGTTTTCTCAGGTGCTTAGCTTGGATTGATTCTTGATGCTATATGGAGTCTATGTGCTATGTGACTCCGCCAATTTCGAGACTTACCTATTATTTACTCGTTGTCATTATCAAAACTTTGTTATGCTTCCGCTACATCTAACTTAAATATTGTGGGTTGTAAAACTTAAATTTATTTTCTTTTATGCAACGAGTAAACTTTTTCAAACGTCCATGATTAGTGGTCGTTCTTTATTGCTTTGTGATCGGATTGTTATGACGTCACGCCCTCGGACACGTATTTCGTCCAGGCCCCGTTTGGGGGTGTGACAGATAGTCTCACGGCATGGAGTGCCAATATCTATCATCTCAGATCGTGACAGTCATTTCACATCTAGATTATGGCAGTCAATGCAGAGTGCTTTGGGTACTTAATTAGACATGAGTACGGCATATCATCCCGAGACCGATGGACAAAGTGAAAGAACCATCCAAACATTTGAAGATATGCTTCGAGCATGTGTTATAGATTTTGGAAAATGATGGGAGAGATACCTACTACTGGTAGAATTTTCTTACAATAACAGTTACCATGCCAGTATTAAGGCAGCACCATTCGAGGCATTTTATGGTCGAAAGTGCTGATCACCTGTCTGCTGGGCCGAAGTTGGAGATGTTCAACTCACAGGACCAGAGATAATTCATGAAACCACTAAAAAGATAGTATAAATTCAACAATGCTTACAAGCTGCAAGAGACCGGCAAAGGAGTTACGCCAATGTAAGGTGAAAGCCTTTGGAATTCCAAGTTGGAGATTGTGTTATGTTAAAAGTGTCACCTTGGAAAGGTGTCATTCTATTCAGAAACGAGGAAAGCTTAACCCTCTGTACATTGGACCATTTAAGATCCTTAAAAGGGTCAGTCCAGTGGGATACACACTTGAGCTTCTCGAAGAACTCAGTAATGTCCATAGTACTTTCCACGTTTCTAATCTAAAGAAATGCCCATCTGATGAATCCCTCATCATTCCAATGAAAGAGCTTTGGCTCGATGACAAACTCAACTTTATGGAAGAACCAATAGAAATTATAGATCGAGAAGTCAAGCAACTAAGACAAAGTCGCATCCCTATAGTCAAAGTAAGATGGAACTCTAAAAGAGGACCAGAATTTATGTGGGAACGCGAAGATCAAATTTGTGCCAACTATCCACATCTATTTTCAAACATCACTCCAACATCCAACTAAATCTCGAGACGAGATTTCTTTAAGGTTAGGAGACTATAACAACTCATAATTTTCATCTATGTAATTATCTATCTATTAAATTAGATGCAATTTTCATTATCCATCTATTAAATTATATGCAATTTTCATCAGTGTAATTTCCATCTATTATATTAGATGCAACCATTTCTATGGGAATAATTTTTTTTATTTCATCCATTATGTAACGTAACTTACATATCCAAAGTAAACGTGCTCACGCAACCTACCAATGCCAATTTCATCAATGTTTATATCAAATAAACGTTTTAATATGTCAAGCAATATGTTTTAATCACCATTTTACCATACGTTATCTATTTAACGTACCTTTCATAACATTTAATACAAAACTGATTTTAACGTTAACGTTTATATCAAAACCCCAACTACATGTAATGTTTACACACAAGACAAATGTTCAAGCTTTTAAGGCATGTGTACAAGGTTACAATACATGAATTTTAAATATCTTTTCCCTCCTAAATCAATGTACAACTCATTTAAGCCTAAAGTACAATTTGATAAAGCATATAATTCAAATAAGCTTATTTCCCTCCAATTTTCTTAAGGCATTTTGTACCATCTTTTATGCATGAGTTACAACTTCCCTAAGCACCATATTTAAACATTCTTTCCCTTCATTGCAGCCCCTACTCGTCCTAAAAACCCTAAACCTAATCCAAAAACCCTAATGAACCTGTCACCCCCTAACTAGCTCGAACCAAGTTTAAACCAAACAACCATCCTTCTCCATGACACACCACCTTGCTAGCCTCCTTTCACCTACTTGTCACCACCTTGTCACCACCAAGCAACCACCCTACCACCACCATCACCACCTTGGAATCCAATCAAAAACCTTGTCACCTCTTTGGTTAGCCGCACCCCCTAACCTCCATACACCTCTCCATGCTACCTCCTAGGTCTCCATAGACACACCTAGCTAATCTTGGCCACCACTCCAAGTTTACTTGGCCACCACTTCTTCCAAACTTGGTCCTTACTATTCCTTTACCCTATATATACATGCATACATACACACACTTTCAATTCACCATCAAAACTTCATACTACCTCAAAATAATGATCTAACCAAGCGATAGAAGAAAATAAAGGAAGTACAAGTTGTTTTAAATCCAAGGTTTAAGAAGAACAAGGGTTCTTGAAATTATCTCTAAGTTTTTTAAACCATACTCACCCATTTCGACCCATTTCATCATTTTCGTGTACTAGTAAGTTCTTACACTCGTTCTATAAGCTCTCATTACATTTAGGATCATATATAAGCTCTTGTTTAACCTTAAGATCATGTGAAATAAGCCTTGAACCATAAAAACCGTTTATTTGGTTTTCCTAAACTAAACGCACTCTAAAACCCTATAAATTTTCATGAATCTTATAAGCTAAAAGCCATAAGCTGACTTTATAAGCTGTTATAATAAGCTATAATATCATTTTTATAAACTTGGAATCAAACCAGAAAAGCCCTAAGCCATCGAGTTAGGATTTCAAACAACTATGTTCCATGGTCTTCTCGTCTTTTTCATTATGCAAAGAGTAAACTAAATGGAAAATTAATTGTGAATTCAATCAAGAATGGTCCATATGTAAGACGAATGATCCATGAACCCGGTGATCCTAACGGTGCACCTCCTGTAGCTGAGTCTATTCATGAGCAGGCAGATGAAGAACTAATTGAGAAAGAAGCAAAGCAAATGGAAGCTGATGATCAAGCTATTCAGACTAGTCTCATGGGTCTTCGAGAATATATATATGTTGTTGTTGACAGCTGTGACTCTGCTAAGGAAATATTGTTACGTGTTGAACAGATGATGAGAGGATCTAGCATTGGGGCTCAAGAGAAGAAGACTAAGTTATTTAACGAATGGGAAAAGTTTAATTCTACTTAGGTAGAATCAATTGAGTCATACTATCATCGACTCTCAAAGTTAATGAATGATTTCTCTAGAAACAAACACTTTCCAGAAAAGAAAGCCAGCAATCTCAAGTTTCTAAGCAATCTTTAGCCTGAATGGAAATGATATGTCACCACTGTTCATTAAACAAAGGATCGGTATGAGGTAGACTATGTCCAGTTATATGATTTCTTGAAATTCAATCAAGTTGGGGTGGATAAAATTAGAGCAGAACGACTTGCAAAAACACACGATCCTTTGGCACTAGTGGCAAACTCTCAGAACCCTTATAACCATCCAGTATTTCACTCAGATCAAGCATCTCCACTTACCTACTTGCAACAATCATAACCCAACAACAACTTTATCTGACAACCTTCATTCAACACGAACTTCATGCAACAACCAATGCTAAATACCAAAGACATTTCTGATCCCACAACTGCAATGAACATGGAACTTTTACTAATGGCTAAGACATTCAAACTCAACTATTCAACACCAACCAATAACAACCAAAGAATTTCATCAAACCCCCACAACAAGCAGATTGCACAGTCAGGCATGAATATTGGTCAAGATAGACAAATGTAGATGGTTGGAGGTAATGGTGGGAATTAGTTTGGACAATTATTAGGAATGTAACAACTCACATTTTCACACCTTTTTACTCCAATGAACATCCAATTATTTATTTTAAACTTTTACGCGTTCACTTTAATTTTCAACAATAAATTAAATCGCGTAAGCTAAAAATTATCATTCAATATAAACGGGCATCAAACGATTAAATGTTTACATCAAGCAAGTGTTAAGTAATTATTTTGAGGATAATTATTAACTTTGTTCATTTTATTTTTATTGGTTGCGTAAAGTGATTACGTTTCGCGATAAAATACGTTTAGGCATACCCGGAACCACCAAAACTTTTCTACGCTTCAACAAATACCCACGATTATACCCAATACTCAAAAATTAGAAAAACATATCATACATATACATATAAAACCGGATATGGCATGATATATACAAAGATATTACCTTTAAAAACACATCTCCATGTTTTCATGGGATGTTCTCAACTATTAGGGAACATCTACACATTTTCTTCATACCTTGACTACTATTCTTCCTCAAGACCCTCATCTTGTCTTAGAAGACTTCTATTTCATCTTTGACTAGCCTTGTGATTATATAGGAAGTATACTTGCAAGTAGTAACTCATTCAACACTTAACACTTTAGAAAAATCAAAACCATCTCCCCTTTTTGCTCTCTCTTAGGCCACGACATCAAACACCCCATTTAGCAAATCCATAGCTTGATTTTCTAAGACCATACAAGCATTCACACATCATTCCTATGATAACCTAAGGTGTTTTGAAGGGTTGGTTAAGCAATTGCAAGGTTTAATCAAGTTATTGCAAGATTAGGGTTTCTATTTGGATTAGGGTTTCTTGGTTGTGAAAGCTAGGGTTTAAAGTCTAAACAAGGGTTTAGAGCATATATCTCATCATCATACATCACTCTAAGGTTATCTAAAAGCTCTCATCTTTTCATAATTATGATTTTATGTGTATATATGTTCTATATAGTAAAATCACCATTTAGGACTTTTGAACATGTAAAAAGGATTTTTACTTGTGATTATGGATTTGTGCACTTTTACATATGATATGTTGTTGGTAATATCATGTTAAAATGGATATATAAGTATTATACCATGTTGGTTAAGTGTAAAAATGTATATATACAAATTAGGGTTTTTAAAGTCACTTAATAAGTTTCAAGTAAAAGTGGGGTAAATGACTTGATAATCTTGTTCATGGACTTTTATTTATGTTATATGGATGCTAAAATGATGTTATAATGGAAGTATAAGTCTTGTACACTATTGGTTTATGTATAAAAAGTCTATGTACAAACTTGTTAAATTAGGGTTTTACTTATAAACTTGTAATTAAAAGTTACCAAGTAAGTTGTGATTTAATGGTGTTATAAAGGACTTGATAATATGGACTCATGGACAAGATATGGACATTATTATAAGTAACACATATGATAAATAAGACTATAAAGACTTGTGGTAATTTACTAAATTGAAAAGTGTATAAAACAAGTTATATAAATAAGTATACAAATAGATTCCAAAAGGGCTGTTTGATTTCGAATTCAAGACAGTAGGTTTGACATTTTATAAATATAGTACACCTCATGACGATTCTAAAAAGGTAAGAAACTCGAAAAACGGATTAATAACGAAAAAGATACGATAAATATACGTTTTACGTTAATACCGGATTTATAAAATAAATTTTATAAAAAGTTACTGTTCATCAGGGACATTTATTTTGGAAAACCTCATTTATATGATAGAACTTTTAATTACAAGAACGTGCTCGAAAGAATTACTAAAAACGGAGCTAAAACGAAATACGACGTTTACGATAATTAAAGTTTTTCCAAAAGTAATTTTATAAACCATGAACAGTAAAATTTACTATTTATGACAGAAACATATATTTTGAAAACATCAATAAATTGATAGTACTTTCAATAACGAAGACGTACTCGAAAGAATCGCTAAAAACGGAGCCATAACGCATAAAATACGACATTTACGGGTTTTATGTTAATTAAAGTTATAAAAATAAGTTTATAACTGGTATGAACAGTAAAAATCAATGTTCATCAGAGGACTAAAGATATGAAAACGTCAAATTTCGATAACTCGTCTTAATACAAAAGCGTGGACATAAGAAACGCAAGAAACGGACTTGAAACGTGAAAGTTATGTCATTTTTACCAAAGGTGTATTTATAAACGTTTTAACTTTATAAATATGATTTCACTAAAACGATTAGATGGTGATTGAGCTATATAGAATTATACATGGTAGTAGTTACCCAATGTGATTAGTACTTATACGACCTATGATTAATTAGGTTGCACTCGGGCGTATTTGTGACGCATTTTTCACGCATTTGATTTACATTGTTAGACTCATCCACTCGAGGTGAGTTCATAGCCCCACGTTTTACATTTTACAATGATTTATAAGTTTTGGGGTGAGAACATGCTTTGTTTTACAATTGGACGCAAGTAACTTTGAAATACTTAATGTTTTGGATATTGCATACCATGCAATACTTACTGTTTTGGATATTGTATACCATGCAATACTTACTGTTCTGGATATTGTATACCATGCAACACTTACTGTTTTGAATATTGTATACCATGCAATACTTACTGTTTTGAATATTGTATACCATGCAATACTTACTGTTTTGTATATTGTATACCATGCAATACACAGTCTAAACAATTGCGGTCCTACACTCATACAATTTACAAACCTATGAATTCACCAACATTATTGTTGACGTTTTAAAGCATGTTTTCTCAGGAGATCAATGAGGTACAAGACAAGGGATACATTGGTGGTCGTTATTTTGGAAGTCATTTGCATTAAAGATTTGATTGCATTACATTTGGAGGAACATTTATTATGAACTGGAATCTTTGTATAATTTAATAATGAACAAGTAAAGCTTCGGGCTTTTGTACCAAACATTTTGCTAAATCCAATGTATCAGTTTTAAACGACACTTTTAAAAGTCGTTCTTATATATCTTGTGATGTTGATCTATGAAGTAACGCTCCCAAACCCATATTCCGCTACGACCTATTTTGGGGGTGTTACAAGTGGGTGTAGGGATAACCAAAAGGTGAAGTACACTGTTGGTCATTTGTTGGTAAGGCCCTTACGTGGTGGAACTCTCAGATCCACACACGAAGTCGAGAAGCCACTGTTAGTATGTCATGGGAAGACTTTAAGACTTTGACTAGAGAGAAATTATGCCCGAGTAATGAGATGCAAAAATTGGAAACTGAGTTGTGGAATCACGCCATGGTCAGGGCTGGCCATGCTGCGTATACTAACAGATTCCATGAGTTGGCTAGGTTAGTTCCTCATTTAGTAACCTTGTAAAACAAAAGGATTGAAAGATACGTGTATGGCCTTGCCCCACAGATCTGAGAGACGGTGGTGGCAACGGAGCCAACGACCATTCAAAAGGCTGTGCAGGTTGCTGGTACACTGACTGATAAAGCCATTAGGAATGGATTAATAAAAAAGAACCCTAAGAAGAGAAGAAATATGGGAGAACCTAGCAAGGATAGGAATGGGAGGGATGATAACAAGAGAACTAGGACTAGAAATGCTTTTGCTACAACCAAAAATCCTGTTAGGAGAGAGAACACGGGTACGACACCCAAGTGTACCACTTGTAACTTTTACCATCCACCTGAGGCACTGTGTCGTACTTGTTTTAACTGTAACCGCCCAGGACATCTTGCTAAGGATTGTAGAGTGGTGCCTAGGAATGTGAGCCCAATAAATGTTAGGAATCCAGCAGCTGCTCGTGGAGCATGCTTTGAGTGTGGAGGTACCAATCACTACAAGTCAACATTTCCTAGGTTGAACCGAGCACAAGGGCCAGGAGTAAACCGTCCAAACCAAGCTTTAGCTATTGATGGGGGTCAGGGTCATAAGAACAACGGTAACCAGGCACATGGGAGGGAATTTATGTTGGGAGCAGAGGAGGCTTGCCAGGACCCGAACATCATGACGGGTACGTTCACTTTCAACAATCATTATGCCACAACCTTATTTGGCTTTGGTGCTGACTATAGCTTTGTTTCTACTACTTTAATACCTCTGTTAGGCATTGAGCCCAGTGATTTAGGATTTAGTTATGAGATTAAGATAGCTAGCGGGCAGCTAGTAGAAATTGATAAGATCATTAAGGGTTGCAAACTAGAAATAAATGGTCACGTGTTTGACATTAATTTAATACCATTTGGAAGCGGGAGTTTTGATGTGATCATAGGTATAGATTGGTTGTCTAACCACAAGGCTGAAATAATTTGTTACGAGAAAGTAGTTAGAATACCCCTACTAGATGGCAAGGTGCTTAGAGTGCTAGGAGAAAGACCGAAAGAGAAAGTGAGACATTTAATGAGTGCTAAGGCCAAGGAACAGAAAAAAGAAGAGATGGTCGTGGTAAGAGATTTTCTCGAGGTATTTCTGAATGACCTATCAGGATTACCTCCTATTCAGGAAATCAAATTTCGGATTTAGTTGGTCCCTAGAGCAATACCGATCGCGAAATCTCCTTATCGATTGGCACCTTCTGAAATGGAGGAGTTGTCGAGTCAACTCAAAGAACTCTAGGACAAGGGTTTCATTCGACCAATCTCATCGCCTTGGGAAGTACCGGTATTGTTTGTGAAGAAAAAGGACGGATTATTTAGGATGTGTATCGATTATAGAGAGTTAAAAAAGTTAACCATTAAGAATCATTATCCACTCCCTAGGATAGACGACCTATTCGATCAGTTGCAAGGATCACAGTACTTCTCTAAGATAGATATTAGGTCCGGATACCACCAGCTGATAGTGCATGAGGATGACTGGTTCGATAGAACCAACACACGTAATAATAAAATATATAATATGATAGAAAATTACCAAATTACCCTTGAGGACAAAGGTAAAAAGGAAAATCTTCAAAAATATATATGATATAATACGTATATTAACCGGGAAGTATTATTCCCGGGTCGTTATTCCCCAACGATTTGTGAAATTGAAACCACGTTTGTTGTTCGGACAATGATTTGAATTGGAAACAAAGATTGATTTGATTATCTACTTCTACAAATTAAAATAAGCAAATGATAACAATTAAGCACTAAAACAAATAACGGAAAATCAAATTTTAACTAAAAACGCAAAACGGGAACCCTAAACGGCAGTTAAAAACCCTAAATTTCTAAAATTAAACCTAAATTGAATTTTTCTTTTTAAATGAACTCTAATTGACTAAAAAGTAAGTTTAAAGAAAACTAGAACAAAAACGGAGTTGAAATGAGCTTAAAAACACAAAAAATGTAAACGGGAATGAATCTCGTTCTTTAAAAAATGAAATTTACCCTACAAAAGCAAAACTAATTTTCCTAGAAACTTTGTGTTAAAAGAAAATTCTAGAAAAAAGAAAATTATTTTTTTGATTATTTTTCTATTTTTTATGATTTTTTAATGTTTTTAATAAAAATAAATGTTTAAAAGCACGTGATGCTGACAGAAACACGAATGGCGATGACAACCATAATTCGGGAACGGGTGTTAGACAGACGGAACGAGTTTCTAGAGAGTGCACTTACCTAGACTTCATGAAGTGCCAACCTCTAAATTTCAAAGGCACAGAAGGATTCCATAGTTTGAGAAAATGGAAACGGTGTTCAGTATAAGCAATTGCTATGTGGAAAACCAAATCAAGTTTTCCACTTGTACTCTTCTTGCATGTGATCTAACATGGTGGAACTCCCACGTTAGGACTGTTGGTCATGATGTTGCATATGCAATGACTTGGGCAGAACTGAAAAAGAAGATGACTGACAAGTACTACCCGAGGGGCGAGATGAAGAAGCTCAAGGTTGAGTTATGGAATTTGAAGGTAAAAGGTACCGACGTGATAGGTTACAACCAACATTTTCAGGAACTGGCATTACTGTGTGTTAGAATGTTTCCTGAAGAGTCAGATAAGATTGAGAGATATGTCGGTGGTTTGCTCGACATGATCCACGGAAGTGTAGTAGTATCAAAGCCTAAGACAATGCAAGATGCAATTGAAATGGCAACTGAGCTAATGGACAAGAAAATCCGCACTTTTGCTGAACGTCAGATAGGGAACAAAAGCAAGATGATAACCAACAACAACAACAACACCAACAAAACAAGAGGCAGAACACTGGTAGAGCCTACACTACAGGATCTGGTGAAAAGAAACCTTACGGAGGATCTAAACCTCTGTGTCCTAAATGCAACTATCACCACGACGGTCAGGTGCTCCCAAATTCCACAAGTGGTCAAAGTGTTGGCCATCTGGCACGTGACTGTAGGAGGTCCTGCAAATGTAATAACTGTAACTATCACAGGGGTCTGGGCAGTTAGAAACCTACTTGCTATGAATGTGGAGCCCAGGGACATTTCAAGAGGGATTGTCCAAAGCTGAAAAACAACAACCGTGGTAACCAAGGTGGAAATGGAAATGCTCCAACAAAAGTGTATGCGGTAGGCCGTACAGGGACAAACCCAGACTCAAACATCGTTACGGGTATGTTCCTTCTATACAACCGCTATGCTTCTGTCTTATTTGATACTGGTGCCGATAGAAGCTTTATGTCTACTGCATTTAGCTCCTAAATTGATATCACACCATCTACCTTAGATCATTATTATGATGTTGAACTAGCTGACAGGAGAATAATTGGGTTAAACGCTATCATTCGGGGTTATACATTAAATTTTTTAAACCACCCATTTAACATAGACTTGATGCCCGTAGAACTTGGTAGTCTCGATGTCATAATCGGTATGGATTGGTTGGCAAGGTACCAAGCTGTCATAGTTTGTGCCGAGAAAATCGTTCGTATTCCCTGGGGAAATAAAACCTTAATTGTTCATGGTGACGAAAGCAACCGGGGGAACGAGACTCGTTTGAAAATCATCTCGTGCACTAAAATGCAGAAGTACATGCTAAAAGGATGTCCTATCTTTTTGGCACATGTTACTACAAAGGAGACTGAAGACAAGTCGGAGAAGAAGCAACTTGAGGACGTACCAATCGTATGAGATTTTCCTGAAGTATTTCCTGAGGACTTCTCGGGTCTTTCACCGACTCGACAAGTGGAATTCCAAATCGATTTGATACCAGGTTCTGCACCTGTATCACGGGCACCTTATCACTTGGCCCCCTCTAAAATGAAAGAATTGCCAGACCGACTCCAAGAACTTTCTGACAAGGGCTTCATAAGACCCAGTTCCTCACCTTGGGGAGCTCCGGTCTTGTTGTTCTAAAATGAAGGTTGGATGTTTAGATGTGATCGACTACCGTCGATGATTAGAGAGGTGAAACAAGCTACAGTGAAGAATCGTTTATTCCACTTCACCAAGGATCGATGGATTTATTTGTTCAACTATAAGGATCCAGTGTTTATTTCAAAGATCGACTTGCGTTCAGGTTATCACCAGCTGTCGAAAGTCGTTGAGAACGATATTCTGATGACGGATTCAGAATTTGTATATGATATGGTCATTACGAGTTCCAAGTTATGCCATTTGGCTTGACGAATGCACCAACGGTATTTATAGATCTCATGAACCACGTGTGCAAGCCATTTTTGGATAAATTTATGATCGTCTTTATCGACGATATACTCATCTACTCCAAGAACAAAAAGGAATACGAAGAACATCTTAAGGCAATTCTGGAATTGCATAAGAAAGATGAGTTGTACGCTAAATTCTCTAAATGCGAATTTTGGCTTCCCAAGGTACAATTTCTTGGCCACGTGATTGATAGTCAAGGCATTCATGTGGATCCCGCCAAGATCGAATCCATAAAAGATTAGGCATCTCCTAAAACGCCAACGGAGATTCGACAATTTTTAAGTCTTGCTGGGTACTACCGAAGATTCATCAAAGGATTTTCGAAGATCGCCAAGCCAATGACCAAGCTTACTCAGAAGAAGGTCAATTTCGTTTGGGGCGACAAACAAGATGCAGCGTTTCAACTGTTGAAGCAGAAGTTGTGTAGTGCACCAATTCTGGCTTTACCTGAAGAAAGCAAAGTTTTTATCGCATACTGCGATGCTTCAATCAAAGGTTTGGGTGCTATTGTTGATGCAAAGAGAGAGGTGATTGCTTATGAATCACGCAATTGAAAATTCATGAGAAGAAACTATATACGACTCTTGATTTGGGAACTTGGGAGCAGTTGTGTTCGCTCTAAAGATTTTGGAAGCTCTATTGTACAGAAATAAGTGTACAGCGTTCACTGAATCACAAGAGTTTAAACCCTTTCTAAAATCAGAAGGAGCTTACATGACGTTTGGCAAAGTCATTGGTTTGAGTGGCCCATGTGATTACAAATGTGTGATTCGTTTATCACCTGGGAAAGCAAATGTTTATCGCTGATGCTGTTGAGTAGGAATGAACGAAAGTAAACCATTTAAGAGTTGTGGCCTTAGTTAATGACTATTGCCTTGGATTCTTCCTCTACAAATCTGAATGCTTAGACTAAAGTACGGATACTAAGAGACATCAAGAACGAAGATATGTTGGAGGTTAGGTTGATTTGAAAATTCAAAGGGATCCGGAGCAACTTAGAACGGAAAAGTTGGGAACCCCGTGCGGTTGGACTCTATGCTTTAAATGGAAGGAGTAGGTTGCCGTTGTTATGGAGATTAAGGACCGCGATCATGTACGAGTCCCACAAGTCAAAATATTATATCCATCCTGGTTCTAACAAGATGTATCAGGTCATGAGGAAGCTTTATTGGTGGCCCAATATGAAGACCGACATCGCCACCTATGTTAGCAAATGTTTGACATGTGCTAGGTAAAGGGTATGACCATAAAAGGAATAGGGTTTATGGTGCAAACCCGAGTAACTCAATGGAATGGGATAACATCTCTATAGATTTCTGTCTCGAAGCTTCCTAAGTCGTCACAGGGTTAAGACACCATTGGGGGATTGTGTGTTAACGACTTACTAAATATGCAATCTTTATACTAATAAGGAAATCACCTATGGAAAAGTGGCAAAGAATGTACCTGAAGAGTAAGTAACGTGGCATAGGATTACCTGTCCTAATCATTTGTGATCGCGTCCTAGGGTTTGCATCGATTTCTAAAGTCACTTCGAGCGCCTTGGGTACGATTTTGGATATGAGGTACATGCATACCATCCGAGGATGACGGACCAAAGCGTAGTACTATTCAAACTATCGAGGATATGTTGCAGTGCGTATGTGATCGATCTTTGGAAAGGGTTGGAGGTTAAACACATTTGCATTTTAGTTGTCGTTTTCATATAACATATAGTTCTATGACACTAGCATAAGGTTGCCACATTTGAAGCAACTTTATGGTCGAAAGTGTCGTTCACTATTTTGTTGGGCTGAAGTTGGAGAGTTCAACTACCTGGATCTAGAAATAGTTCAGAGTATGACCGAGAAAGAGATCATTCAGATTCAAGCAAAGAATTCAAGCCACTCGTGATCGATAAAAGAACTACACCGATTTAAAGTGTAAGCCAATGGAATTCCAAGTTGGAGATAAAGTTATGCTCAAGGTTTTGCCTTGGAAAGGAGTAGTACATTTTGGCAAACGAGGGAAGATAAACCCCAGATATGTTGGACCTTTCAAAGTGTTGGAAAAGGTTAGAGCCGTTGCTTACAAGCTTAAGCTTCCTCAAGAGCTGAACCGGGTTCACAATACGTTTCACGTATCCAACCTGAAGAAGTGCTATGCCGATAAACCATTAGCCGTTCCGTTAGATGGACTCCTATTGATGACAAGCTTCACTTTGTTGAGGAACCAGTAGAGATCATGGATCGTGAAGTTAAACGATTGAAACAAAGCCGCATTCCGATCATCAAGGTTCGATGGAACTCTAAGAGAGGTCCTGAGTTCACATGGGAATGTGAAGACCAATTCCGGAAGAAGTATCCACATCTCTTCACAAAGACCGCACCGTCGTCAAGTGCCGCGTCTTAAGCCTTGAGGACAAGGCTCATTTAATGGGGGAAGACAATAACACCCCGTCTTTTAGGTCATTGTACGACGTTATTTATTTCACTATTTATTTTTAGTCTTGTACGCGTTTGCTTTTAATTTTTAAGTGTTAAGTTAAATCGCGTAAACTAAAAATGATCATTCAACGTAAACGGGCATCAAACAATTAAATGTTTACGTCAAGCAAGTGTTAGATAATTATTTGGAGGATAATCATTAACTTTACACATTTTATTTTTATTGGTTACGTAAAGTGTTTACGTTTCGCGATAAAATACATTTAGGCATATCCGAACCACCAAAACTTATCTACGCTTCAACAAATACCCATTTTTATACCCAATGCTCAAAGTTTTATAAAAACATCACCCTTGTTATCACATTGGCTGAATTTATCATAAAATAATTAAACCTAAACCTACACATTGCAAGTTATGCATTATATTTAATCTATACTTCATTTAACTTTAAGTAATGTATCATATCAACAAAATATCAAGAAAAACAACTTGTACCTCCACCCTCCCCAAATTTTCAGACACCATATATGTCCCCAGGGGACATTGAGCTCATACATCATCAACTCAATCTTGTACAACATATCTTTTATTAAAACATAAGTCAATACAAGTAACATTGTCTTTTTCTTCCTTGATTTCCTCCTCTTGTCCAAGCATAGTGTAGTATGTATCTAGCCTTATTTACAACTAGTTACTTGAGTATATAAAGGCTTCTAACTAGTAAGAAAAACATACAACTCGTTTCCTTAGCAAAAACTTTACTCTTTTTCTCTCCTTGGTCTTTCCTACCCACGGCCAACAATCAAAACCCATATACAATCCATACTTTTTATTTTATCACATTTCCAAGTGTTCCTACAACATATCTAAGATATACCAAGAAGGTTTGAAGGTTTAGTTTAGAATTTAAAGGGGTTAAACAAGCAAGGATCAAGATTAGGGTTTTCTTTAGATTAGGGTTTTCTAAGACTTAGAAGCTAGGGTTTGTTTGCTAAACAAGGGTTTAGACATTGTTGTTTATCACCATACATCATATTAAGGTTATCTAAAAACCTTAATCTCTTTACATTTGTGATTTTATGCATATATGATGTTTATATAGTTAATCACCATATAGGAAACTTATTTACTTGAAAAATGGATTTTTTACACTTGATTATGATTTGGTACACTTTTACTTATGTTATATGGATGTTAATATAATGTGGGAACGGAAGTATAAGTATTGCACAAGTGTTGTTTATGTATAAAAAGTATATATAAACTAGTGGTTTTAAAAGTTACTTAATAAGTTTATAAGTATAAGGACTTGTTATTTGTTTTATCTTTTTTTTTTTAGAAAATTGGACAAATCATGGACTAAGTACTTTAAGTATGTAGGACATGTGATATAAATGGTTGTAGAGGACTTGTAACAAGTTACTAAACTAAAAAGTTACAAAACAAGTTTAAACACATTATTAACTAAAAACCCAAAACATTATGTGTAAATTCGAAATATAACATATTTATTTTATAATCTTATAAAATACTACAAGTTACAACGATCGTAGGCATGTAGAGAACTCGCAAAACCGATTTATAACGAAGGCGATACGACATTTGCAAGTTACACGATAATACACGCGTTTATAAAAGAAATTTTATAAAAACTCATTACAAACCACCTCTAATATTGTTGGGATTAAAAGCCTCTTGATGCTGTTTGAAAGTTACTACTACTAGTGGAAGTTAAGACTGCTAAGGTTTGTGTTACTACTGCTAGTGTATATTACTATTGTTAGTTACTACTACTAGTAAAGTTAGTACTGCTAGTGTAACTTAGTACTATTGGTGAAGATTGAAGAAAACTTTCTAAGTAGTTAATGTTGCTTGTACACAGTTAGTGCTGCTGGTATAAAAGTTACTAATGTTGGTGTTGAAAGTTAATGCTGCTGAAAGATTACAACTGCTAAAAGGATAAAGACTGCTCAGAGAAAAGATAAAGATTTCTTATGAGATATGTATGAGATATTTTTATAAAAGATACGTATAAGTTATTTGTTTAGAAGATCATGATAACTTAGGAAAATATTGTAATCCCATTAGGACTCCTTGGTGTATAAAAGGAGGTCCTAAGGTATATAATTCCATATATAAAAGTATCAAATCAAGTCATTCATAGAATTGTCATAGCTTCAAGGTTTTGTAAACCCTAACACTATTAAGAGTGTTCGTATTATATTGAGGCTGAAAGTTTGGTAAACTGTTTGTTATTAATCTTAGTCATTACTGTTTCATTGAAATTCTTCTTAGTATCATTGACTAGATTCCGCATATAACTTAGGCTTATATAAGCTAAGTAAGATCTATTCTATTAGGATCAACAAGTGGTATCAGAGCTTGTGAGAAACTTTGAATAAGAAGAACCTTTACTAAACACAAGATCTACTTTTTCAAGACGCAATGGATTCTCAATCTACTCAAACCAGCAAGCTACCCATACTCCAACCTAGTGAGTATGATCTCTGGAAGATGAGGATGGAGCAGTACTTACAGTGCATTAATTACACTCCATGGGAGATCATAGAAAATGGTAATGCACCGATAGAAAAAAAACTGTTGATGGTAAAGAGACTGTTATCCCTCATACAAGTGTTGAAGAGAAGGCACAAAGAAGGGCAAAGTTGAAGGCAAGAAACACTCTGTTGATGGCCTTACCTAATGAGCTCCCCAATTAAGGTTCAACTTATACAAGGATGCTAAGACACTGATGCAGGCTATTGAAAACAGATTTGGAGGTAAAACTGCTACAAAGAAAACACAAAAAAATCTTCTGAAGCAGTAGTATGAAAACTTTGCTGCATCCAGCACAAAAGTGATTGAGCAAACCTATGAAAGGATTCAAAACATAATTAGTCAACTGGAGATGCATGGTGAAGTTATCCCTCAATAAGACATCAATCAGAAGTTCTTGAGAAGTTTGTCACAAGAATGGACTATGCATACTATTATATGGAGGAACAAACCAGAGATTGAGACATTGAGTTTGGATGACCTCTTTAACAACCTACAGGCTTATGAATCAGAGGTCAAAGGGACATCTAGCTCAACCATAAACTCATACAATGTAGCCTTTCTGTCCTCAAGCAGTTAATAATGCTCAGGGTGTTAATACTGCTAGCACTTAGGGTGCTGCTGATAGCTCAACAACTGTTGAAAATTTGAGTGATGTTGTGATTTATTCCTTCTTTGCTAGCCAACCAAGTATTCTACAGCTTGATAATGTAGATTCACAACAAATCCATCCTGATGATCTAGAAGAGATGGACTTAAGGTGGAACATTGCTATGCTGACTATGAGGGCAATAAGATTCCTGAAGAATACTGGAAGGAAGCTGGACATGGACAACAAAGAAAGAATTCGGTTTGACAAGTCCAAGGTGGAGTGTTTCAACTGCCATAAAAGATGACACTTTGCAAGGGAGTGTAGGGCACCTAGGAATCAAGACAGCAAGAGTAGGGAGCCTAACAGAAGGACTGTGCCAGTTGAGGAAACTACTTCAAATGCCTTAGTGTCTCAGTGTGATGGCCTTGGATATGATTGGAGTGACCAAGCAGAAGAAGGTCCAACCAATTTTGCTCTCATGGCTTATTCTTCAACAAGTTCAAGTTCTTCTACAAGCTCTGAGGTATCTAATGACTCAAATTGTTGTTCATCTTGTTTAGATTATGTAAAAGACTTAAAAGAACAAAATGAACAATTAGTTAAAGACATAAGAACAACTAGGATAAGTGTTGTCTCTTATAAAACTGGTTTAGAATAAGTAGAAGCTAGACTGTTAGTCTTTAAGAAAAATGAGTCTGTGTATGAGGAACATATAAAACTCTTAAAACATGAAATCTATTTAAGAGATTTAGATATTATAGAGCTGAAAAGAAAGTTAGAATTGGCTACAAAAGAAAAAGATGAGGTTCAACTTACAGTACAAAAATTTGAAAATTCATCAAAAAACCTAAGTAAACTTCTAGACAGACAGATAATGGATAAGTGTAAAACAGGATTAGGGTATAATGTTGTCCCACCTCCTTATACTAGGAATTTTATGCCACCAAAATCTGATTTAGTTTATTTTAGTCTAGATGATTTTATTGATGAGTCTGTTAGTGAGTCTATAGTTGAAATGCCTACTGTTGAGATTAATGAACCTGAGATTGCTAGAAAAGAATATGGAGCCCTAATTATTGAGGATTGGGTATTTGATAGTGATGAAGAAAATGTGCCTAAGGTTAAAACAATTGAGATGTTTAATAAACCTAGTTTTGCTAAGATAAACTTTGTTAAGTCTACTCAGCAAGTAAAATCTCCTAGGAACATCAGTGATAACAAAAATAGAAAAACACCACCGAGTCTCCTAAGGGAAAACAAGACGAAACTGAGAAAACAAAGATGTCTCAAAAATTAAGGGACGATGATTTTGAGATGTTAACAAAGCTTGTCATGTGTGTGGTAGTTATGATCATTTGGAAGAATGATTGCTAAAAACCTGGTTATAATAATGGAAGATTTGCAAAACCAGTTTGGACCAATGTTCAAAGGGTGAACAAATATAATTTCTCTAAATTAACTCACCCCAGTCCAAAAAGGAACATAGTTCCAAGAACAATCTTAACTAGGTCTGGCCTAATTTTAGTTAATGCTGTTAGACAAGTTAATATTGTTTAATCAAGAACATCAATGAATAATGCAGGACCCATGAAAAATATTATTAATAATGTATGTTCAACTACTTGAAGGCCTTTTAACAAAATAACATCAGCTAATAACAGTAATTTCACTAAAAAGGTTAATACTATTAAGGGAACAAGGGTTAATACTATTAGGCCAAAAGCAGTTCTTAGTGCTGTTAATGGAAACAAGGGAAATGTTGTTAAGGCCTCAACATGTTGGGTTTAGAGACCAAAGCATAAAGTTTTAGACCATGTCTCCATAAACAATGGTGCATCAATGTCCGTTAAAAGATTTGACTATATTGATGCGCAAGGCAGATCCAAGTCAGTAATGGCTTGGGTCCCCAAAAAAACTAATTTTTCCTACCATTATGTGCAGGACAATCCACAGCAAGATTTGAAGAATAAAGGAGTGATTGACACAAGTGATTGCTCTAGCACTATGACAGGAAACATATCTATCTTACTTTATTATAAAAATTGGTGGAGGATTTGTTGCCTTTGGAAGTAATTCTAAAGGAGGGAAAATTACTAGGAAAGGTAAAATAAGAACTGGTAAATTGGATTTTAAAGATGTGTATTTTGTAAAGGAACTAAAGTTTAACCTTTTTAGTGTCTCACAAATGTGTGACAAGAAGAATAGTGTTCTTTTTATTGATACTGAATGTGTTGTTCTGTCTCCAGACTTTAAGTTAACTGATGAAAGTCATGTTTTACTTAAAGTTCCTAGAAAGGATAACATGTACAGTGTTGACTTAAAGAATGTTGTTCCTCAAGGAGGTCTCACTTGTCTCTTTGCAAAAGCCACACCAGATGAATCTAATCTTTGGCATAGAAGGCTTGGACATGTAAATTTCAAAACAATGAATAAACTGGTAAGGGGAAACCTTGTAAGAGGTTTACCTTCAAAACTTTTTGAAATTAATCAAACCTGTGTTGCTTGTCAGAAGGGAAAGCAACACAAAGCTTCTTGTAAGACCAAAATAGTCAGTTCAATCAGCCAACCATTACAAATGTTGCACATGGATTTGTTTGGCCCAACATTTGTAAAGAGTTTAATGAAAAAGATGTACTGCCTAGTTGTCACATATGATCAAGGTAGAAAACCTGCCTTAAGCTTTATGAGACCATTTGGGTGTCCTGTTACAATCCTTAATACCATAGATCACCTAGGTAAGTTTGATGGAAAGGTTGATGAAGGGTTCTTTGTAGGATACTCTACCAATAGAAAAGAATTCAGAGTATTTAACAGTAGAACTAGGATAGTAGAAGAGAACCTGCATGTATAATTTAGTGAAAATACATCTAATATTGCAGGAAATGAACCTAATTGGCTTTTTGATATAGATGCACTAACAAAATCAATGAATTATAAGCCAGTTGTTGCATGGAATCAATCTAATGGTAATGCAGGTACAAAAGCATGTGATGATGCAGGTAAAGCTAGAATCGAGACAATACCTGGCAAAGATTACATTTTGCTACCAATATGGCTTGATGATCTACTATTCTCTCATAATTTAAAGGATTCTCCTAATGCTGGATTTCCCCAAACATCAGGGGAGGAGGAAAAGAAGGATGCTGAAGATCCAGGGAATGAAAGTGGAAATCCAACTGAAGGGAAAGATTTAGTGATGGTTCCAAGGTTCAGAGGAGCCAAGAAATTAATCTAAACAAGAAGGAAAAATCAGCAATTTTAGAGCTGTTGGAAAGTTCTAAAAGGTATTCAGCTTTTTTCATATTATGCTTAGGGTTTGCTAATAGAGAAGATTGGAAACTCTGTGGAAACTGGTGAAAGCTAAGCATGGGTCAACAAGGCCAGAGGAGGGCTACAAGAGAGTGTTATGGGGGGGGATCTAATAACAATTTTGAACCTATTAATATAGAAAGTCCGTATGGAGACTTCTACAAATGAAATGTGTTGATATGGAAGCTATTTGATTCTTGTGGAGTACACTTTCTGAGGTTGCAATCTATGCATATCTTTATGTTGGTTGAGAAGAGATATCCCCTTACACTAGTAACAATTGTAGAGATGTTGAACAAGAAGCTTCAAACTGGTCATCTAAATGAAATGTGTTATCAGCTTCTTAAGCTTATCACAAAATAGCTCAAGAATCCTGAAGAAAGTGTTTAAAAAGCATCATCTGGTATGGTGAAGACTTTTAATGAAAGGAAACTTGATGATTTTGAGTTAAATATCCCAAGTTTATGGGAGGATTTTGGGATTAAAGCTTTATAGGCTGTTTGGAATTACTGTTGCTCTTATCAAAGTTAGTGCTGCTCAAGAAGAAAGGTTTATGTTACTACTGCTAGCACAAAGATTGTGAAAAATATGCTAAGTAGTTAGTACTGTTAGTATAAACTTAGTAGTGCTAGTGTAACTTAGAACTAGTAGAGTATATTTTAGTACTGCTAGAGTAAAGTTAGTACTGCTTGTGAAGAATGAAAAAAATATTCTAAGTAGTTACTTTCTGCTTGTACTCAGTTATTGCTGCCAGTGTGTATAGTTACTGACTACTAGTGTTCAGAGTTAATGATGATAGGTACAAGTTACAATGTGAATGATTACAACTGACCATAATGAATAAAGATTGATTGAAGGATTACTTTTGATGATAGTATTGAGATATTTTTGTAAAAGTACGTATAAGTTATTTGTTTTAGAAGATCATGAATAACTTTAGGAAAATCATTTTTTGTAAGCCAGTTACGGACCTCTTGGGTATAAAAGGAGGCCCTGGGGCATAGAGATTGATATCTTTTCATTGTTCTGTCAATCTATTCATAGCTTTAAAGTTTTGTAAACCCTAACACTATTAAGAGTGTTCGTATTATATTGAGGCAGAAAGTTTGGTAAACTGTTTGTTATTAATCTTAGTCATTATTGTTTCATTGAAATTCTTTTTAGTATCATTGACTAGATTCCTCATAGTCTTTGATATTCACAATCAAAGTTTCTATCATAGTTGTTTTGGATTTATTCAATACAACTTAGGCTTATACAAGCTAAGTAAGATCTATTCTAACAGGATCAACAACCCTTAAACAAGTGGTCAAGTTGAAAACACAAACAGAGCCCTTAAAAGAATTCTTGAAAAAACTGTTAAAGACAATCCTGCTATTTGGTCAAGAAAACTTAATGACGCTCAGTGGGCTTTTCGCACTGCCTACAAAACACCTACCGGTACCACACCCTACAAACTAACATATGGAAAAAACTGCCATCTACCATTTGAAATCAAACATCGTGCATACTGGGCACTCAAGGATTGCAATCCTGATCGCATCGCTGCTGGTGAAAAAAGAATGTTTCAATTACACGAATTAGACGAACTTAGACACCAAGCCTATGAAAACTCTCATCTCTACAAGGCAAGAACCATAGTCTGGCATGATGGAAAACTAAGAATGAGAAAAGAATTCAAACACGGAAACAAGGTTCTGCTTTTTTACTCAAAGTATAAATTCAAGCAACCAAAACTCAGATCTCGCTGGTTGGGACCATGATGTGTGTAAAGTTTTATACACGTAAAATGATATAAGTATAGAAAATTACCAAACTACCCTTGAGGACAAAAGTAGTAAGGAAAATTCTCACAATTATATATAATAATACGTATATTTACCGGTAAGTGATTACCGGGTCGTATTCCTCGAAGATTTATGAAATTGAGACCACGTTTGTTGTTTGGACAATGATTTGAATTGGTTCGAAGAAGATTTGTTTTCTAAAATCCTAAAAGTGAGCAAATTAAAGGACAATTAAACTTAACTTTAATAACGGGAAATTAAACTTTAACTAAAAACGCAAATCGGGAACCCTAAAGGGTGATTAAAAACCCTAAATTTCCAAAATTAAACCTAAAATGAAATTTTCTCTTTTAATAGACTCTAATTGACTAAAAAGTAAGTTTAAAGAAAACTAGAACAAAAACGGAATTGAAATGAGCTTAAAAACACGAAAAACGTGAACGGAAACGAATCTCGTTCTTTAAAAATTGAAATTTTGCAATTTTAACCCTACGGAAGCAAAACTAATTTTCCTAGAAACTATATGATAAAAGAAAATTTTCTAAAAAAGAATTATATTTTTTGATTATTTTTCTATTTTTTATGAATTTTTAAAGTTTTTAATAAAAATAAATGTTTAAAAATACTAAACTAATTATAAAAATTCTGAAAAAATTATAGAAAATAGCTTGAACAATAAGGAATCTAGGAAAAATAAGTTGGGAAACACAGCTTATCGAATAAGCTGTGTAATAAGCTAAAACAGCTTATTGAACTAAAGGACCAAAAATGTATATAAAAGATAGATTGTGCGAAGTAATAACGGATGAGCTAGTGTAGCATGATGGTTGTGTGTGTGGGGATAAAATGCTTGGTGAAGGTGGTAGAGGTCCCGGGTTCGAGCCTTGCTCACCCGGGGCTTCCCACTTTCCTAAGTGTTTTAATTTTTTCCATTTTTTATAACTTTTTAAAACTCTTAAAAATAAGCAACTTTTGTAAAACAACTATTTTTATAAACTACAAATAAGCTCAGAAATAAGCTAAATAAGACAGAAAAGCTTAAACTCTACTAAACTAATAAAAAGCTAACTGTTTGCATTTTTAAGGAGAATAAGCAAACCAAATAGAGAAATAAGCTAAACTAGATAATAAGCTATTCTAAATAAGCAACAAAGAACAAAAATAAGCAGCCTAATAAGCCTAGAATGAGCTTAAGAACTCAGCAGTCTACTTAAACGTAGAGTTACTGCCAGTTAAGACTTTAAGTCTGCCTTAGCTAGCAAATAAGCTCCATGATATAAACGACAAAAACCAAAAAGCTAATTGGACCTATAACTAACCTATAGCTAATCTAACCTAAAATAGCCATAACAATAAGCAGATAAGCTAAAATAAAGGAATAAACACTTATGTGTAAACTGTTAGCCAAACAGCCCCTTAAGGCACCTTTGAGCTTAATTTTCAATAAGCTAAAGAATCCTTATGGACTTTTGGCTTATTACCTTAAGAAGTATACCTAAAAGACTACTTAAAACAACTTTTTAAAACCATTTTGAGATTCAAGAGCTTAATGAAAAGTCTTGTTAAAAACAGCGTATACTTAGAATGCACTAGGTATGACTTTGGCTTTTGAAAATGAAAATGCAGGTTTTTAAAGCTAAAAACAAATACTTAAATAAGCTTAACTTCAAAAAGAAAATTTAAACCCATTACCTATTACCCTAGATCTAATTGTATGCCAAATATCTAAATCTAATTCCTACAATTACCTTCTGAGAATTGATCATGAAAACAGCTACTTGTCTTTTTAAAATTGCTGGTGCAGTTTGCACTTGAGTGAACAAAACCTTAAAACATTTGATGCAGACTTAAAGCACTACTTCTAACACTCATGAAACACACAACTAAGATCAAATGGAATCATTTCAATTACTAGAATCAACTAGAACTAGGTTATGCAAATGAGGCTTAACAGACTTAGACTTTTATTAATCTAGCTTATGAAAACTCACTTAACTCTAACCTAGCTTATAAATCTAGCATAAACTGACTTAGATAAAAGATTAAAACCAAAATCCTAAGACCAAATGGCCACTAGCAGTACTAACTTATGGTTAGTACTGCTATGCCAAACACCCCTTTAAAATCAACCAGTTTCATTTTAAGCTTTTGATAATGAGATTTAGAGCATAAAAATCAAATACCAGATGTTAAATATCTTTTAACAGACCTTATGAACCTATAACACTAATCAAATGAGCCAGAATCAATAAGCTAATAGTTATGCTAATATTTTTAGATTTTTAATGATTTAAGAGACAAAATTATAAAAACTATGATCTAGACTATAATACTTCAAAACAAATAAGCAAACATACTTATTAAGTATAATAACACAAGATTAAACACAATTAAGCAAGAAATAAGCTAAAAATAAGCAAATACAATTATTAAGCTAAGAGACTTGAAATTTAAAGAAAACTTACAAAAGCCTTAGCTAAACAAAGGCTTAATATGCTCAAAGAGCTGTCAACAAGCTCTAGCTTATCACAAGGATAAGCTAGTAAAGGTCCCATAAGCTCTTCCCTTGTAAGCTTATCATCCAAGGCTCAAAATCCATATAGCAAAGGTATTAAGCTGATTATTAAGGTTTGAGTAGATTAGATTACTAATTTGAGCTCAATCTAAGCTTATAGACTCAGAGAGCTTATGATGAGCTTGTGAGAAGCTTATGAAACAGTAACATGAACATTTGAATTTGCAAAAGCTTAATAGTAAAAACAGTTTATGTAAAAGCAAAGATGATTTTATTAACTGAAAATTGATTACAGGATACTGAAGATGAGATTACAATAAGCTGAAAAAGTAAATTACATAAGCTAAAGTTAAAAAAACTGAAAATTACAATTAAGCTAAATTAAAAAGTAGGAAAAAAAACTAAGATTAAAAGGTGTCTCATTGTGTGTGAGTGTAAGGGGCTATTTATAGCCTGAGAATGAAGCTTCTATGAGTCTTTCCCGCTCCTCTTATCCATCATCTTGGCCCTTGATTCTTCTCTCATCATTGGATCCCAAATGTGGATCGTTGGATTAAATGAGTGAGCACACGGATTGCCAACATGGCATTCTGTGTGTCAGACCTTTGTGCTTTTTTTGCACTTGTTTTAGTGCAATTTTCATTGATTGGTGTGCTTTCTTTCATATCCGCGTGTCCCTTCTTGAGGTGTCCTAGCCAATGAGAGGCTTTTGTAACATTTAACTTAGCCACATCGTACCTTGGTACTCGAATTACTAAGCCACGCTGTCAATTGCCATTTACCCTTTGATTTAAGTAGGGTTAAACGCGGAGACGGCGATGAACAGTAAAAATGAATTCCCGCGCCTTTTCTTTCTTTTTATACCTTTGTTTGACCTAAGTGTTTGGGCTTTGACCATGGGTTGAGGTGTATGGGCCGGTTTATATGAAATGGGTTTTGGGTTTATATGTAGATAATGACCGTTATCTTTTATTAATAAAAAGATAACGGTGTTAGGGTTTAAGGGATATCTTTGCAATTTGGTTTAATTTCAAGGGGTTGTTTTGGTTATTTTGGAATTTTGTCTTTTTAAGTTTGACCAAAGTTGACTTGTTGACCATGGTTGACCAAGGGTTGACTTTTTGACCCTTCTTGCTATCAAATCCCTGGCTCTTGTGCACTCTATCCGTTCTCGTGTCCGTGTTTGTCCGGCTTTGACTGTTTTCTTGAGATTTTTGCAATATCCGTACCTACACAATCACAAAGACAAAACGAGCAATATACAAACATTTTAAGCACAATTTTGGTCTTTTAAGGGACATTTTTGATATAAAAAGAATATGTGTTTTCACACATATCAAAATTCTCCAAACTAAGCGATTGCGTGTCCTCACGCAATATTATATGCTTTAAAACCAAATACCTCGAAACCTCCCCAAACTAATCCTTTAAGAAGTAGTAAAGTCATTTATGGGGAGAGTTAAGAAATCACAAGTTATAAAACACCCCGTTTTCCTATTTTTAATTTTTTTTAAGAACTTAGAATATTTCGACTTTCGTTATTTCCATAACTGTTAGGGATCATAGAACAAGATGCATTTCGATCCGAGAATGTCCCAAAAAGGATAAATTCATCGCCCCTAACTTTTCACTTGCTCCAAACCAAGCTTAAAACGAAATCACAGCTAAATATCAGTAAAGATGCTACCACTACTCATATTTGCAACTTGTGAACTTTTTACTCCCGACATTTATTATATCTTAAGTGATTGTGCTATTTTGGATTTCAACCATGGATCAACGTTTTACAAAATACTACTGCTTTCTGTCCACCGAGAATAATGAGGTTTGAAGGCGTAGATCATCCCATTGTAGCGACTTTTGTCTCGGCACATACACAACCCTTTCGGATAAGTGCCAGTCTTTTTGACACACCACATGATACTAGGATCGGGACTCACAGCGGGACCTTTAGGTTTAACAATATCCGCAAGGTTTCCCGTATATGCTTAGTTTTTAAAAATAGAATAGTAAAGTTAAAGCATATTGAATTTAACAAACAAGAAAATATATTTATTAAATTTTTTAAACTTAAATTTATGAGTTTATATCCTTCAACTTTTTAGAAGGCTTGTTTGTACTGTATGTAACAGTAGGTTTTTTTTGTGAGCGGCAGATGCAGCAAACTTTATCAGTATCGTTATTTTTATTCTTACTATGGGTTTCTTAGAAGACTACCACATCGGTTGTAAGCCGGCAAGAGGTAGTAAACTTTTATCAGCCTTATATTTTTCATTATTTCATTCATCATCATTTTTTTTACTTTATATAGAGAAGACTTCTTTTTGAAAAATTCAAGTATAAATTTGAACTAAGACTAAAATTTTTGCTATATATTACATAAAAATTGTTGATTTAAGTTTAATCTCCAAAAACAGCACGTATATTAATCCGGTTAAGAGCTTATGGGAGAAAAAGCCACAAATTACATACATGAGCTCTTAAGATTTCCAACTAATCCTTGTTTAGCATCCCACTCATACTTAACTCTATCATTTTTTGTTCTTCGCGAATTTCCGCGAACGCTTAGCCTAAAAGTTAAGGAACAAGCTAGAGCTCAACATGCTCGATCGGGTCAAAATTTACTCTTATTCTACCCAGCAAGAAAGTCAAAATTGTGACAAAAACACTTATTTTATTTTTGAAAATTTTTAAATTTTTCATATTTTTGAAAATTTTGGTAGGAAAACGGGGTACGTGAGAACAACAGGCAAAAGTAGGTAAGATCATATCGAAGATATACTACCCCATACTAAAATTAAACATTGTCATCAATGTTTCCTAGCCTAAGACTTAAAAACCCCATACTAGAACTCAAAAAGGTCGAATGCATAACTCAAGCCTGAAGAAAGTATCACAAAAATCTCTAGCCGTTTATTAAGTGTGCTACAAGATAAATGTTAGTCGATAATAATCTTTAGGATATCGGATTTCCCCAAACTAATAGCAAGCAAAGGCTAGGAAGCTCGAGTGGACCGGGACAAAACACCGAACACGAGAGTCTTTAGAAAATTTGGGTTCATCCTATAAACAATCACAAGTACAAACACAATAGGAATCGGAAGAGTACAAGCCTCCTCACAACACAACAGAAAAATAAGAAAGAAAATTGAAAATAGATAAGCATGGGGTGCCTCCCACGAAGCGCTTTGTTTTTGGTAACCGAGTCGCATAGCTTGACTCGATCTCCGAATTCATTCGTCCTTGGAGAGAGTAAATGGAAGAGAAAATCTCAATCGGGCTTTCATTAATGTTTGGATAAACATTTGAGCACATGAAAGTTCCATCCCAATGAGATACCACCGGCTCTAAATGGAGATGCCGGGGTCAAAAATGGTGTCTTCACTCCCGAAGGAGTAAAGAAAAGGAGAATCCACAGGGTAGGTGAGAACAGAAGAAAGTCCGAATGACAATATAGTGAATGATATTCGTTATCTTCAAAAATCAATCTCATCTCCCCCTGGTGTCAAAATATTCATCTTCAGAAGAAAAGTCCGAATGACAAATGTGAAGTAATCGTCATCTTCAACATCAATCTCATCTCCCCTTGGGTTAAAACATTCATCTTCATTAAGCTCATCAAAATTGTTTATCACGGGTGCATCGGTCTCAACAATTAAGCTAATCTCAACATTTGGTGGTTCTGGAAGAGGACGAGGAAATGACGGATCAAAATGAAATGATTCAAACTCAGGAAGTTCCAAAAGAGGGTTATTTGAATTATCAGAAATAACAATGCCAGACAATCCTCCCTGATCGGGCTCAACCTCAAAAAGAAACGAATCATACTCGGGAAGAGAGTTATTAGCATGAGTAGTGGAACTGCCACTTCTCGTCTCTTCCGTATGATCACTAAAAGAATTATCATAATAAGAAAAAGAAGATAGAGTGGGGTTGTCATTTAACGCTTCAATCTTAGAAATGAGAAGATAGACATTTGACAATTTGTTACGAAGAATAATGTCCTCAACCTCTTCTAAGCTGATGAGCTCAGAATCAGGAGGCGAAGCCTCAACATAATCAATGTGTTCAAAAGAATCATCGTCGCTCGAAGTATCATCATCATAACAATCATCTTCTTCTTCGTCTTTATCCATTCCCGGTGGAATAGGAGCGAGTTCACCAGCGAACTCCTCGGAAAAAAAATCGATCTTAGGAGATGTGATCGGAATATCTTGACTAAGCAAAGATTCATCATCCAAAATATCATTGGAAAAACCCTTGGATCCACTTGGGATTGGGACGAGGTCCTTAACACTAGATTTATCTTTTTCAGGAATAGTGCTAAGTTCATCTTCCCCCATGATTAGAGGATCTTCGGGCTCCTTGGATGGTTCATAAGGTGTGATCGCTTTAGGCCTTCTCCATATAACAGTATACTCATCATCGTCATCATCGAAGTAGAAAAGAGGATGATTCTAGCTTGGACAATTAATATGTTCTGAAAACTCTTCACTAATATTTCGCACATCTTCAAGGAGTTTACTAATCAATTCTTGAATATCCTCTTGTTGATATTGCTTGTCCATCAAAGCATTTTTGATTTTGCTAAAACTTTCCCAAGCTATCAATATAACCTTTGGTGTTACTCCAAAAGGTATACGACTAAACTTCCTTAAGAAGGTGTAA
>BQNB010002174.1:2970-30229 GCA_026074375.1 Tanacetum coccineum
TTTATTCTTACTATAGGCTTTCTTTAGAAGACTACCACATCGGTTGTGAGCCGGCAAGAGGTAGTAAACTTTTATCAACCCACAGCTTTTATTATTATATTTATTTTTTATCATTTTATCATCATATATATATATTTTTTTATTTATAGAAGACTACTTTTTGAAAAATTCAAGTATAAATTTGAACTAAGACTAAATTTTTTTGCTATATATTACATAAAAATTGTTGATTTAAGTTTAATCTCCAAAAACAGCAAGTATATTAATCCGGTTAAAAGCTTATGGGAGAAAAAGAAACAAGTTACATATATGAGCTCTTAAGATTTCCAAATAATCTTTGTTTAGCATCCTACTCATATTTAACTCTATCATTTTTCGTTCTTCGCGAATTAGCCATGCTTAGCCTAAAAGTTAAGGAACAAGCTAGAGCTCAACACGCTCGATCGGGTCAAAATTTACTCTTATTCTTACCCAGCAAGAAAGTCAAAATTGTGACAAAAAAACACTTATTTTATTTTCCTATAAATAAAACTTAAAAATTTAAAAATTTTGAAATTTTTGCTATTTTTGTGAGAAAACGGGGTACGTGAGAACAAAACAATAAGTAGGTAACATCAAATCGATAGATTCCCTCCCCAAACTAAAACGAAACATTGTCCTCAATGTTTAAGGTGGGTCTCTACGCAAATCTAAGCCGTTTATTAATTGTGCAAAGATAAACGTGAATCGATAAGATGAAAGGATATCGGATTTCCCCAAACTAATTGCAAACAAAGGATAGGAAGCTCGAGTGAACCGGGACAAAACACCAAACACGAGAGTCTTCAGAAAAGTTGGGTCTATCCTGCAAACAATCACAAGTACAAACAACAAACACAAAGAACGGAAGAGTACAAGCCTCCTCACAACACATTAGAAACTAGAAAAAAAATAGAAAATGGATAAGCATGGGGTGCCTCCCACGAAGCGCTTTGTTTTTGGTAACCGAGTCACATAGCTTGACTCGATCCCTGAATTCATTTGTCCTTAGGGAGAGCAAATGGAACTGGCTTAAAGGAAAAATGAAAAGTAGAGATGCCGGGGTCAAAAACGAGGTCCTCACTCCTGAGAGAGAAAATAACAGGAGAATCCTCGGGGTAGGTGAAAAATGGGAGAAAAGTCCAAATGACAAATGTGAAGGAATTAACATCTTCAACATTTAGGGATAAAACAATTTCTTCATCATTCTTCATGGCCGTATCGGGCTCAATATTAAAGCAAACGTCTGGTGGTTCCGGCGGAGGACGAGGAGATGATGGTTCAAGGATAGATGACTCATTTTCGGGGAGGAAAGTAGAATTATCTTCATCTTCGGAATCATCATTCTCAACACCTGGTGGAATTAAATCATCTGGAACAAGGAAAATATCGATCTCTTCTTGAACGGGGTCACTATCCTCAACGGGGATAAGAGATACGGGAAGAGATTCGATAATTGAACTCGGATTAGCATGAACATTTTCCTGTGACCGGGAAGTTGAAATCTCACAAAGCAAAGTCATACGACTAAGATATTCCTCATGTTCACGAACAATCCTTGAAGGAAGTGTTATAAGTTCACCGGCGAACTCATGGTGAAGAGGATCACTCCTTGGAGAAAAAGTAATCGAAGTATTATGGATGGATTCATTTTGTTTTGGTTCATGATCGGAAATCACTTCGGGCGCGAGATTATGGGTGGTATCATCACTAAGCAGATTCTCAAGAAAAATTACGTCTCCTTCTGAATCAAAATAACCTTCCTCAATATTAGAAGAAACTTCCATGGCTAGAAAAGCATCGATCTCATCAATTTCGTCTTCTGGAGCGAAACTCTCAACCTTATCGGTTAAAGGTGTGTTAAGTAAAACTGGCTCATCGGAATTTGAAACGTTGGAGTTCTTGTTTTCAACATCTTCTACCATCTCGTTAAAGAGAGGATTTTCGTTGCTAGAGGTGAAGTTATCATCAAATTCGAAAAGAGGGTTTGAATAAACTTGAAAATTTTCTTCATGAACACCTTTTTTAAGAAGAGTGAGTTCATCGGCGAACTCCTCAAGATTATCACTAGTCTTCACCGGAGAAGAACTAGGAGGAAGAGCATCGGAATGATTAGTGGTACTGCCACTAAATGGCTCATCTTTCAAAAAATCAATGACAGAAATAGCATGAGCAAATTGCTTATTCTTGCTTTTCTCAGATTTTTCAGCATAAAAGACAAGTTCATCGCTTCCTACTCTTAATGTTAATTTTTCCTCGTATAGGTCAATGAGAGCTTTTGCAGTACAAAGGAAAGGTCTCCCTAAAATAATAGGCACTCTCGGGTCAGGTTCAAAATTAACCACAATAAAATCGGCAAGAAAAGTGAAACCATCAACTCTAACTACAACATCCTCGGCTATACCCATTGGGTGCGTAATCGAACGATTAGCAAGCTCGAGTGTCATTTGAGTAGGAGTCAAAGCTTCAAGCCCAAGTTGCTTGTAGATAGAATGAGGTAAAAGAATTATGCTAGCTCCGGAATCGGCTAAAGTACTAGTCCTATCGAGTTCTTGTAAAGTACATGGAATAAGAAATTTTCCCGAATCTTCGAGTTTCTCGGGAACTTTGTTCATGATGATTGCGGAACATTCAGCATTCACGGTTGTAATGGCGATTTCCTCGAGCTTCTCTTTGTTCCTTAGCAACGAGCTTAACCATTTGTTGAATTTCGGCATTTCGATAAGAGCATCTTTCAAACCAATCTCTAAACGGAGTTGTTTAAACATCTTCAAAAACCGGCTATGTTGAGCACTTGGTTTATCGTTCTCTCTCACTTTCATCCTCTCGGGATATGGAAGTTTAGGTTGATACGACGTTGGTTTTGGAGAATTAGGCTCTTGAATTTCAATGTTAACGGTTTTCTTAGCTTTTGGTTTTGGAATTTCAATGAAAATGGAATCTTCTTCCTCGGGAGGTAGGACTTGTGCGGTACTTTCTGAACTGGGTGGTTGCACTTTATCTATTGACGTCTCCGGGTTTTGTTCGGGTTCCTTTAGAGGAGTAGAAACAACGGGTGTAGGAACAAGAGGGGTCGAAGGTCCTTCACAAGTTTTACCACTTCGTGTGGTGATAGCATTGACATGCTCACGAGGGTTAGTTACGGTTTAACTTGGAAGAGTTCATGAATTCGAAGATGAAGCGGTGTTGGTATGATAGTTTTGCATAAAACTTAGCATCATATTTTGAAAATCATCTTCCTTCTTTTGAGAATCATTGTAAACTCTTTGAAAATCATTTTGGTTCCTTTGAAAATTGTCTAACTTAATTTGCAAATTATTCATGTTCGCATCATTAGCCTTAGCATAACTTTTAAAATCCGTTTTAGAAATACCTTGATTTTGTGAAACTGGAGGTAAAGCTTGATTAACCAAAGGTTGATTTGTTGGTGGTTGGTATGGTGGGGCTTGATAAACGGCTCCTTGATTGTTTTGACGGTTTTGGTTGAAATTGCCTCCACGGTTTTGATTCTAATTGAAATTGTTTCCTTGATATCAGTTTTAGTTTCCTTGGTTGTTTTGAACATTTGGTTGATTAAAAACGGGTTGTACTCATTATTGCCCAAATTAAGGAGGATGGGCTTGAACAAAGTTGCCAACGGCGGCGGTTTGTTGGAATTGATGAATGTTTATCATGAAAAACAGGAAATTCATTGCTTCTTAGTGGACAATTGTTGAAATTATGGTTTGAACCACATGTAACACAAAACTTCCGTCGACTGCTTGATGTATCAGGAGTCGTAAACATTCTTTTCACTAATCCATCTTTTCTAATCGGCTCATTCGAATATCCATTTTGTCTTCAAGAGAAGCGGCGAGTTGTTGAAATTCAAAAGAATTAAAAGGTGTAGAAGTAGAAAGAGGAGCATTCGTACTCATCCGTGGTTCAATTGCACGACTTCTTGAATAACAAACCTTGGATTTACTCTCAATAATGGCTAAACCATCACGAGGCATCTTATCCAGAAAATTTCCACCCGCGGCGGAATCTAAAGCATCTTGATCATTGTTTCAAAGAAACATTGTAGAACGTATCAAATTGATGTAATTCCGAGAAACCATATGAGTGACATTGACTAAGAAGTCCTTTGAAATAGTTCCCTGCTTCGTTGAAAGTTCATTGGTTTTGCAAGAAAGTAGTGATTTCATTTCGAAGGTAAGTTGTTTTCGAAGTGGAAAGGGAATTTGGTTTATGATTTCGAGACAAGATCATCCTACGTTAGAATCGATCGAGGTGGTTCTTTATCTAGCCAAGTCCGGGCTTCACCTTCGAGAGAGAAAGGAAAAAGCAAAAGCTTAATCGACGTATTCGGAACGTCCGGATGTCTAAACGTAGAAGTAACCTTGTTGAAAAATCAAAGATGATTATGAGGGTCTTGCCTACCCGATGACATTGATTCCCTTTGAACAAGATTAATCAAAGTTTGTTTAAGCTCAAAATTGCTTTTTGCATTACCGTGGAGAACAACAATTGCGTCTTCGATCCTCGATTGTGAGCTTGAGCATTTGAGCCATGGTACGATTGTCGGCCATTGGAAACTCAGGTTCCTCAACAATAACCGGTGTTATTTGTTGTTTTCGAACAATTTCGATACGAGCTGAGAACGAGTGCGCATGCACTAAAAATAAAGAAATTAAAAAGAAAATCTTTTTTTGATTTTGAATTTTTTTAACAATCTAATTAAACTGGATAAAACTGAAGACAACATAAACCAGATAAATCGAATACTCACGTTGACTCTTAAAAATGTCTTCTATAAGATGAGTCCCGGTTATCCTCGTAAATGACACAAAAGACCAGTTTAAAATCTTGGTTCGATTTGGAACTTTTCAAGTTCACCGTACTATTTATGATAATACCTCAATTGAAGGTATTATATGTTGGTGTTCGTTTACAGACTTTGTGTATTTTTTTTAAAACAGTTTTTTATATTTTTGATTTTTTTATGATAGCTATACTAAAAAGAAAAAGAAAATATTTTTTACTTTTATATATTTTTTAATTTTTTTGGATTTTTGAAATATTTAACAAAAATGAAACTTTCGAGGACGAAAGGATCTTCCAACCAAAATCAACAAACGTAAACAACGGAATCTTTAACACAAGTCCCCGGCAGCGGCAAAAAAAAACTGATTGGTAATTTTATACACAATAAAATATACTAATAATATTCCAAAAGAGCAATTAAGAACTTTCCTAAAGTCTCCTTAAAGAAAAGCTCACTCTAAAAGATATATATAATATATAATACGTATATTTAACCGGGAAGAATGATCACCCGGGTCGTTTCTCCAACGACTTGTGAAATTGAAACCTTGCTTTAGCTTGGTTTATGATTTGAATGAGAGAAATGATGTTTTTGAGTATTTATAACTACTAAATAAAATCAACAATTAAAATGAATAATTCAAAGCAATTAAACACTTGAACTAATTAACGAAAGCAAATAAAACGCGACAAATAAGCGAATTCACTAAAATTAACTCCTAAAAATGCAAACTAAATTTCTAAACCTAAAATAGGACAAAAGAAAATTTTAGGAAAAAGAAAAATATTTTTTTGATTATTTTTGAATTTATTATGAATTAAAAACTATTTTAATCTAATTAAATCCTAGAAAATAGCAAATTAAGTCCTAAAAAATAAGAAAAATGATTTTTAAACTTAGAAAAGTCTAAAATAACATAAAAGCTCAAAAAAAACTATTTTTAACTATTTATAAAATTAAAATCCTATTTTTGAAATTAAAAAAAAATAAAAGCTCAAAAATGAAAATAAAAATCTAAAAGAGTTGAAAATGATTTTTCTTAATGTAAAACTAAAAACTATTTTTTTGTATTTTTTAAAAACTTTTCTCTATTTTTTATGATTTTTCGAAAATTGAAACTTAAGAAAAATGATTAAAAATAATCTACCTAATGAAAAATTACCAAAATTTCAGGGAAAATCTAACACCTAACAAAGAACATAAGAAAAATTAAAGGAGAAGCACAACTTATCAAATAAGCTGTGAAAATAGCTTATTTAGCTACGACTTATATAAGAAATTAGAAAAGGAAAACGTGCATATTAATAAACTAAAAGGACTAGTAAACGATTTGTCCCACTAGCAGAGTTGGTAAGGGTGTTGGTGTGCAAGTATGAGGTCTCAGGTTCGAAGTTGGCAGACACCCTTTTTTGCACTTTTTTTATTTTTCATTTTCTTTATAAAAACTAAGAGTTGGAACTTATAAAGGACTTAATTTTAAGCACTTTTAATAATTGGAGCATAAGCTCAAACTCAAAAACAAGCTCAGAAAGAGCTTATGAAGTTCTGCCTACAGTAAGTAGGCTTTTGAGCTAATTTTAGCTTATTTGGACTAAAAGCTTTGCACAAAGCTCAATATAAGCTTAAATCCACAAACAAAAGAAGTTCTAGGAAGCTTATGATGCATATAAGCAAGAAATGAAAAGCTACTTGAATCTTAAACACTAAAAGAATTCTAAATTTGATTATCAAATAAGCAAACTCAGGAATGAACACAAAGACCTCAAAAATTAAACAAGCTAAAAGGCTTAATAAGCTTCTACTGACTAAGAGCTTAAGCAGACTTAATTAACTACTTATGAACTATGAATTTAAACTGAAAAACCTAACTCTATAAGCTAAGAAGCTAAAATTTGAAATCTAAATTAGCTACTACTGTTTTTTTTGGTCTTTTTGAGTTTTTTTTATCACTTTTGAAAGCAGATATACCTAAGAGAATAAGCTAGAATTGAGAAAATAAAACTTAATCTATATTAAGCTATGTCTAAACTAAAAGCTTGCTTAACCTTAACCTTCAAATCCTTCTTAAAATTACAACAAATTGAATAAAAAGCCACTGCAGTGGAACATATCTAGTGCAAATGGCAAATTAGCCAAATTACAAATGCGTAATACCTAAAGGGTAGCCTGCACTTAGGCACTCTATTTGAGTGTGTCAAAACACAAATCCAACACTAACCAAGCTTATTAAGCTTGGTTCAAATCCTTAACACTAAACAGATAAGCACAAAATTCCCTTGGTGCAAGAAGACAAATGATAAGCCTTAAAATCATTTTGAACTAAGTCTAATCTTACAAACTATCTTAAATCTTAATAAAACATAAAAACAAAGCTGACAAAAGAGAAATCACCAAATTCCTTTGACTTTCAGTGGTCAAACTAGCTTATGCCAAACATTCCTTTAGAAAGCACAAAATCCAGTTAAGCTTCGCTGCTGCAGTGGCCGTGGCCTAACAGCCGTGCGACGTGGCTGTGGTGGCTAGGAGAGGCAGGGGAAAAGGTTGAGATGGTTGGAAATGAGCCGAGGACACGACGGGATCTCGCCAGAAAAGTTTACCGGAAAAGTTTTCCGGCGGCAGCGTCGGGCTGTGGCGGCTGCCGGAAATTAGAGACGAGGGGGAGAGGGAATTAGGGTTGTGTATGTTTTTTGTTATAAGAAAATGAGAAGTTTTTATATTTATATTAAAAGTTAAAAAAAATGATAAGTGTATAATAGTTTAGGGTTGAATTTGAAAATATACTAGAGGGACTAGAAGTGAAACTTTGGGTAATTTTGGTTAAATAACGGTTCGAGTCTCGTTTGGGCGAGTAAACGGATGATTCAAAAGGCGAAACTTGTGTTTTCCAAATAATTTTTCCATCGAAAATGAATATTCACTCGACCATATTTCATAAATATTTTGTAACGTTCATTTTAAAAGGTTTGTTTCGTTTATTCTCGGCACCGGTTTCACGGTAAACTTTATTCATAAATTAAATCGTTAACTCGAATAGTCACATTAATGATAAATGTTTTTAAATAAAATGATAACTAATTTATTAATTATTTTTATTAAATAAATTTTTATAATTATATATATATATATATATATATATATATATATATATATATATATATTATAATTATTTACGCGTTGGTACATGTTCCCGTTTTCAACCCGAATAAGTTTAAAGAAGTAAAAATTTATAATGAGAATAATGTAATAATAATTATAATTTATTATTAAAATAAGTTTTGAAAAATTATCAGTTATGCGATAATTGTTTTCACTTGAAAAATAAAAAGTCAAAAGTCAAGTTAAACCCGAAAAGTCAAAGGGTAAAATAGTCATTTAAGGTTCTGAAAATTAACGGTTGTCACACTAAAACTCCTATATCAAACATTAAATAATCATCATTCTTCCCCTGAGCCTCATCAACCAAAGTAACCTCTGCATCAGCATCAAGATCAGCAATTTTCCTCCCCTGTTTGAATGCATCCTCCTAAGCACCCAAACCTTCATCTTCAGAGGAAACAACTTGTGCAGATCTACCAACCTTCCTTAACCTTTTAAGCCCTGGAATTCTTGACTTATTCCTCCTTTCCAGCTTCTTGACCCTCTCCTTTAATTTAGTTATCTCTACAGCTTGAGAGGTCTTAGTGTTCTCTAAATCAAGAACTCTTTCAGACAATTTTGTACAAAGTTCCATCAATTCATTTAGTTTCAATCTATCCTCACCACTAAATAATGGATCATTGGAATGTGTAGGTACACGTTCCACATTTAAGTCTCATCCGCCATAGGTTCTGTAGGATCACTAGGTTGAGAAACTTCAGTGTCCTTCCTTTGTTTCCTTCTAGACTGTTTCTTCTGGGGTTTAGATGTTGATGGTGGATTAATAGTAGGTGTGTGTTGGGGAGCATTAGGCATTACAGAACCTTCACCTAATTCATCAGTAGCTTGAACCATCATAGTTTGAAATAAAGGGGTAACTCTCCCAGAAAAACCTTTTCCTCCTCTCTTTATATTAGTAAAGACCTTCTTAGTGTGAGAAGGTGTAACATAAATTGCTTTATGTTTGGTCATTCCTTCAACTTGTTTATCCAGGAACACTTGCACAAACCTTGGATACATTAGAAATTTAACCCCATCCTCCAAGTTCTTCATCATATTATCAAAAATGTACTCAGAAAAGATGAATTTTTGGTTTGTGGCAAGACAGATGACAGCTGAGGCCATAGTGCTACTAAATTCGTTCCAAGCAGTAGTCTTAGCACTAATGCATTGCAGAATTGTATGGATAAAAAATTTCCATTAAGGTGAAAAGAAAGCTATATAGAATGTAAGCTTTTGTGTAAGATTTTCATACCCCATGAGTGTTAGCTGTTCAAAAATTGTCGCATTTGGAAGACATTCAGTACCTTCAGCATCTTTTAATTGAAGAGCTCTTCTCACACTTGTCTCAGTGATGATCACCTTCTTCCCATCTACTAGGGCTTGTATCTGCACTTCCCCATTGACAGTTTTTGCCTTAGCAGTAGCCCAGAACTGCTTAATGCATGAAGTATAGATGGTGGGATTCACCGTTAGCGCATATCTAATAGAACTTGCATTCAAAAAATCAATAATTCCTTCAAACCCATCACTTTCTTTGGGTTTCTCCAAAAACGCAACCAAATTGTGAGTTTCAGCAAACTTTAGGTTCGACATTGTGTTGGGTTTTGATGATGAATGATAAAATTGAGTTAGGGTTTATGATTAAAGAGTATATCAAAGTGTAAAATCAATCGAATGAGTGATTGAAACCCTTAATCGAAATATTTATGAAATCACCCTCAACAGCATTAACTTAAACTGGCAGCATTAACTAAGACTGGCAGTAGTAAGTGTATGCTTGGCAGCATTAACTTAACTAGCAGTAGACATACAACAAATATTATATCAGGCCTTGAAGATGTTAAATACATCAATGAGCCAATCATTGATCTATATAAGTGAACACCAACATCTTTAGCATTTTCATCCTTCATCAAAGGCTTTGAAGTCTTCATAGGTGTACTTGCTGTCTTCACAGTTGAAAAATCAAACTTCTTCAAAGTTCATCCACATACTTTTCTTGACTGATGAAAATCCCATCATCTTTTTGTGTTACTTGTAGTCCTAAGAAGAAAGTGAGCTCACCCATAGAACTCATTTGGAACTTCTTGTGCATCAATTTCTCAAACTCAGTGCATAACTCCTTTTTAGTAGATCCAAAAATGATATCATCAACGTATACTTGAACTAGTAGAATATCACATTTAACCTTTTTAATGAACAAAGTCTTGTCTATTGTCCCTGTTTGAAATCCATTTTCCAATAAATAGGTAGACAAAGTCTCATACCAGACTCTAGGAGCTTGATGTAGACCATATAATGCCTTTTCTACCTTATAAACTCTGTCAGGGAACTTTGGATCTTCAAACCCTGGAGGTTGACAGACATAAACTTCCTCTTCAATCTTGCCATATAGAAATGCACTCTTCACATCCATCTGGTATACTACAGAGTCTTTGAATGAGGCATAGGCTAAGAACAGCCTAATTGCTTCAATCATAGCAACTGGAGCAAAAACCTCATCATAATCTATTCCCTCTTCTTGAGTGTAACCGTGTGCAGCCAGCCTTGCCTTGTTTCTAATCACAATACCTCTTTAATCTTTCTTGTTCCTGTATACCCATTTAGTACCAATGGATCTTTTGCCATGTGGTAAATCCACCAAGGTCTAAACCTATTGTAACTTGAACTGCAGAAGCTCTTCTTGCATAGCTTCTATTCAGCTTGGATCTTTTAATGCTTGGATTACCTTTTTCGGCTCTTCCTGGGACAGGAAACAAGCAAACAGACAAGTATGAAGGTCTTCATTAGTTTTCCCTTCATATACAGCACTAATAAAACCTTGTTCATTTATAGTCTTTGTCATTCTCCTTGTCTGTACACCAAACTGTACATCACCAATCACACGATCAAGTGAATGATCTTTATGGATTCTTGTGTTTAGAGTAGAAGGAATTGGATATGTGGTAGTAATGTTGCTCATATCCACTTATGTTTCATCACCAAAGAAATCAGCATGTGTGGCTTCAAGTGAAGCAGTAGTAACTGTTGGACTAACAGTATTAATATTTAGACTACCAGTATTAACATTTGTACTGGTAGTATTAATACATGGCCCAACAGTATTAATATCTTGAGTACTATTTTCAGGTCTCACTTTATCATCAATTCCACTTTCTTTATTTACACCTTCATCATCCTTCTTTCCAGCATCACAAGAAGGTTGTGGTTCATCATTACCAGCATTCTTTAAAGAAGAATCAAATTGTGAACCATCTTTCCACAGTGGCATCAAAATGTAGTCTTGGCTAGATCCTGTCTCCCTGCTAGAATGACCTACACCAATAATTTCTTATGTACCTACAAGATCATTAGAGTTTGTACCTACAACAACTGGCACATAATTTATTGATTTTGTTAGAACATCAATATCAAACAGCCACTTTGGTTCATCACCTCCAATAATAGGCTTATCCTCCAAGAACCTAATATGCAAATTTTCTTCTACTTTCCTAGTTCTAATGTCGTATACCCTAAAAGCCTTACTATTCATTGAGTATCGAACAAAGAATCCTTCATCTAACTTTCCATCAAACTTGCCTAAATAATCTAAGGTATTAAGAATGGTAACATGACACCCAAATGGTCTCATGAAGCTTAGAGCAGGTGTTCTACCTCTAAACAGTTCATAAGGGGTCTTGTTATGAGGCTTAACTACTAATACCCTATTCTGCACATAGCAAGCAGTATTAACTGCTTCAGCCCAAAATGTAGTAGGTAACTTAGAGTCAGCTAACATAGTTCTAGCAGCCTCAATTAGTGTCCTATTTCTCCTTTCAGCAACACCATTTTGCTGAGGAGTTCTAGCTGCACTAAATTCCTTCTTAATGCCTTTCTCTTCACAAAACTCACTCATAACTCTATTTTTGAACTCTATTCCATTGCCACATCTGATAATCTTTACTTTCTTATTAACTAGATTTTCTATCTCAGTTATAAATCTCTTAAGAATGCCACTAGTCTCATCCTTAGTTGCTAGAAAGAAAACCCAAGTAAATCTGCTATAATCATCAGTGACAACTAGACAATATTTCTTATTCATTAAGCTGCTCACAAAAGTTGGACCAAACAAGTCCATATGCAACATGAATAAAGGCTGAGTAATAGAGTTTTGAATCTTGGACTTACAAGAGGCTTTGTGTTGCTTTCCCTTAAGACAAGCAACACAAGTTTGGTCATTTTCAAAACGTTTTGAAGGTAAACCTCTCACAAGATTTTCCTTAACAAGTTTATTAATAGTTTTAAAATTTACATGACCTAGCCTCCTATGCCATAGTATTGATTCATCAAGTGTGGCCTTTGCAACAAGACAAGTTAAACACTCTTTAGGAACAATATTCTTCATATCAACACTGTACATATTGTTCTTTCAAGGAACTTTAAGTAAAACCTGACTTTCATCAGTTAACGTAAAGTTAGGAGACAGAACAAAACATCCAGTGTCAGTAAAAAGAACATTGTTATTTTTGTCTCACATTTGTGAAACACAAAAAAAGGTTAAACTGTAACTCCTTGACAAAGTACACATCCTCAAAATCAAGCTTACCAGTTTTAAGAGTTCCTTTACCAGTAATTTTCCCTCCTTTGGCTCCTCCCCCAAAGGTAACATATCATCCATCAAATTCCTTGAAGTCTGAGAGATAGGACATGTTCCCTGTCATGTGCCTTGAGCATCCACTGTCAACATAGCCTTGATCTTCTTTTTATGGATGACCCTGCACATAAAAATAAGGAAATTAGTTTCCTTTGGGGACCCAAGCCATTACTGACTTGGATCTGCCTCGTGCATCAACATAATTATGGTTCTTCAAAGTAATTGATGCACTATTAAGTTTGGTAGGTCTCCAAACCCAACATGCTGAGGCCTTAACAACATTAACCTGATTTGCCCTCACAACATTAACTACTGCTGAATTTGGCCTAGCAGTATTAACTGCTTTTGGCCTAGCAGTATAAAATTTTCCCTTAGCAGTATTAACTTTTTAGCTAAAATTTTTGTTAGTTAATGCTGTTCTTATTTGATAGGGCCTCTTTACAGTTGATTGTGTTGATTTAGAAAAATATAACATTGGTCTAGCACTATAAACTGTAGTTTTGGGATGAGCAGTATTAACAGGCCTAGCAGTATTAACTGTTTTTAGGCCAGTTTTCATTAAAACTGCTCTTGGAACCATGTTCTTGTGAGCACAAGGGTGAGTCTTTTTAGCAGAATAATTGTAATTTACCCTTGTATAATTATTCCTAGATTCCACCCTTTCCCTTTGATGGTAATTGCAGTTAGCCTGCACATGGTCAAAACTTCCACAGACAAAACAAGCTTTGTTGTGCATCACAAAGTTACTTCCTAGCTGTTTGGACTTCTAGTTATTCTAGTTACTTTAATTTCCCCTAGGACTTTGTGACCTATACATTTCAGCATACTTAACTGGTTTTCTAACTGGTTTTTCTTATTGTTTAGGTCTAACAAATTCTATTTTAGCAACAGTAGGAAAAACAGTTTTCTTCTCTAACTTATCATCTGACACCAACTCCTCAACCAATGGGGCATCAGGAGATTCCCTAACCTCATTAGAAGTATCTTCACTAAAACTCTTACTATGCTTAGGTCCATATCCTTCAAACTCAGGCTGTTGGAACTCCTCTAGGCCAGAGTTGGATAAATCAAACTTTAGGGGTGAAAATAACCCTACAGGGAGAGGTAGAACAACATTATAGCTTACAAACCCCACACCCTTTCTACTTTTGTCAGGTATCTGACTCCTTATTAATTTGTATAGACTCTTAGAAGCATTATCAAAATTTTCAATTTTAAGTTGATTGCTTTCTTTTTCTTGCTTAAGCTTTTCTAACTCACTTTTAAGCATGCTAATTTTTGAGTCTTTATATGAGATATCTCTTTTAAGAACAGCAAGTTGCTCACAAAAAATAACCTCATTCTTTTTTTAAAAGACAACTTCCTCTTCTACAGATGCTAACCCTCTTTTATAAGTGGCTAAATTAAAATCAGATTTGTTAAACTCTATTCTTAAATCATCAAGTTGAGTTTTTAGAGTTTCAAAGCTTTTCAGAAAAGTTTTTGAACAAGTTTTGTCATTATGTACCTCAGAGTCTGAAAAAGCCATAAGAGTCATGTTTGTATGGACTTCATCATCTACCATATATCCCCTGTCAAAACCAGCTCCATCAATAGCCACCATGGCTTTGGAAGAAATTTATTCCACATTTACAGTCCTTCTAGAGCTGTCTTGATTCTTGTTTCTTCTATCTTGGTTCATAGGTCCTTTGCATTCCCTTGCAAAGTGTCCCATCTTATGGCAGTTGAAACACTCCACCTTGGACTTATCATATCCAGCTGTGTCACTCTCATTGATAGTGATCTTTCTACCAGTTTTCTGGAAAAACCTTCTTGTCCTCATGCTCAGCAATGCTAACTGCCACTTCAAATCCATCTCTTCTATGTCATCTTCATGGATTTTTTCAAGGTCCTCATATACAAGTTGAGACCCATTTGGTTGACTGGCCAAAAATGCATAAACAGTGTCATCACTTAAGTTGGTAATACTAACTTAAGTACTAGCAGTGCTAACTTGAGTGCTATCAGGGCTGACTTGAGTGTTAGCGGTACTAACTCCATAAGCAGTATTAACTTCATTAGTACTGCTAAGGGATGATACAAAAGCCATATTCTGAGAACTTGAGCTTGAGCTTGTAGTTCCTTTAACCTCTTGTTCAACAATCTTGAAATTGTTGTAGAAATCATCAAAGCTTATTGTGTCTAGATCAGGTTTATTCCTCTAGACTACAACATGAGTATTCCACTCAAAAGGCAAACTTCTCAAAAATTTCAAATTGAGATCTTCTTGTGAAATGTTTTCACCCAAGATAGCCAGCTGACTTACAATCTTCTGAAGCCTGTTAAAAATAGAGCCAAGAGACTATGTGCTTGGAGCACTAAAGTTCTCATACATTTGCTTCAGAAAAGTCTTCTAAGTCTTCTTTGTGGCTTCATTACCACCAAATCTTTTTTGTATAGCAGCAAGCAAAGTCTTAGCATCTCCTTATACTGTGGAAATGTCATTAGAGGTTCATTGGGAAGTGCCATCAGTAACATACTTCTTGCCTTCACATCATTCTTTTTTTGAGCCTTTTCTTCAATAGTTACATGATCTGGTATTAGTGAAGTTGAGGTACCATCAGCATGTGTTGTTGTATGAGCTACTGGTTTGAATGAGTTTCCATTCTCTATGAAATCATAGGAATAGTCTTGTAATTGAAAGTCTTGCTCAATCTTAGCCTCCAAATATTTTTTTAAAATGTATTTTTTTTTTATTCACCTTGTTGAGATATAGGCAATCTGGGCAGTAGTAGTAGTAGTGGTTTGTGCAGGTTTCTGATCCATCTTTCCTGGATGAGTAAAGGTTCTTCTTGTTAGTTTCTTCTAGATCAAAGTTTTAAGAACACATAGCTCTTGCACAATTGTTGATACCAAACTTAAGATCAATTCCTTTGCTGGTAAAGGTTAAGTTTACTTTGGATAAATTCCTATAACAACTATGTTAGAAACTTTGTGAATTCTAAAGAGTATGCATATCATACTCTTTAATAATTAGAAGGAATAATAATGAAACAGTAAAACTGTCTGAACTATGAAATTATGAAAAGCTCCAATATAATTATCATCAATAAACGAGTACTCTGTGTAGTTGACTAGGGTTTACAACTTTGAAGCTATATATCAAAATCGTTAATGAATGTATGTGTATGTATATATAAAACTATAAACCTAGGACCTCCTTTTAGTACACCAGGAGTCTTTTCAAGATAACTACATTTCCTCTTAATTCTATAGATAACAGCAAAATCTTCTAACTTTATAAGGGTATTCATGAAATAAGTCAATTACAAATTCTGTTGATACGTCCTTATCTCTTTAGCAGTCTTAATCTTCATGCAACAGTCTTAATCTTTATGCAGCAGTCTTAAGTTAGTACTGGCAATACTAACTTACTCTAGCAGTACTAACTGGTTAGTACTGGCAGTTGTAACTTGAGCAGTACTAAATGTTGGCTTGGCAGTACTAAGTATGAAGACTTTTATTTCCCAACACTTCTTTCTTTTCACCCGTTATCCTTACATTTCTTTTTCATTATTTAAAGCCTTCAATGCATTACCAGACTTCATGCTCTTAACACCTTGTGGGTTCTTGTTCCGAGTGCTAGCTATGTCTTAGTTGGCTTTATTCTATTCTTACTTTACTCCTTTTTATATATCATACCTAAGGACTTATAATATAACTATTGAAATGTCCCTGGGTAGATTCCTCCATTTTTAGCTGGATCATGGAACGAATACCTATCCTTAACCACCTTATATCTCCATAAAAATAAGCACATAGTTGGTCTTTGGTATTTCCATGTAGCCATCAAAAACCATTTGAAAAATCATTCAAGGTACTTGTGATATAAATTAAAACATTTGTACCTTGACAATTTCATCTTTCCATAAATGCTCCCCCTTCATATGTGTCTTGATATTCGAAAACATTTTGCACATAACATGGAGGAGTCTGCACTTAAGTCTTTTAAGATCACGTCTATTAATTGCATATTTTAATCACATTTTCTTCCCTTATCAAAAATGTCAAATCGTTTGATATTTTGGATATCAATTGATTAAAAACTGTTAGGGAGAAAAATGTTACTGATTAGCATGCTTATTAGGAATATTTTAATGCTCCCCCTCAATTAATGAGGGTATGATTGATGATGAACCACTGATGGATGGTTAGCAACCGGTGCCTGGTAAGATCGTTGCTAAACCATGGGTACATCATTCAATTGTTGTTGTGTCAGAGGTGAGTAGTATTGTTAAGCAAAAGGTAAGAGTTATTGATGATACTAAGTCTGACTGGAGTAAGATGGAGAAGAGTTGTGTGTGTTAGCCACCAATGCAAGATGATTCAAAAATTGTTCCTTCATTAGACGCACTTGAGGTTCGTGTTGCCTCAAATAGGCGTACAATTGGTCAAAATTGGTGATATGCAAGTCCTTGGCTAGCTTCACATCCGTAACAAATTTGCTCCAATCAGGCTGAAGATGATTGATAAACTTTGTATTTTCTTGAATTGGTCTCATTGTCATTCTAATGGTGTGCTTATCATTTATCAGTTGTGCAAACCTTAAGTAATACGAATGAATTGTCTCTCTAGGCACTGAGGTAAACATGTCAAACTCATCATACAGTTGCGACTCTCTTTCCTACAATGAGATTTTAGAACCTTCAATGGGTAAATTAACTCTATCCCAAATGTGTTTGGCCTCTTCATGATGATTCACCAGATTGTAAATATCTTGTGGTAAGCCTGGTAGAACAATATTTGTTGCTTTTATGTTACAAGCTTTACGAATCTTTTCAGCATCTGTGAGCTCATCATATCTTCTATCTTTGATAGTTGCAGGTGTAGTTGCAGTTTTAGGTTATGTTACTGTTCCATATTTGAAAGGTCCATTGAGGACTGAGTCAACGAGTAGCTTTTTGTTTTCCTTTCCTTTGATGTAGAGTAGCATATGGCTTACCCAAGAACTATACTGAGTCTTATCAAGCATAGGGGGACGGTTGTCAGCCCCTGCTACAATCACATTCTCTGCCAATGACAAACTCATCTTGAAATGATTGTTGGGTGAAAAGATATAAATAGCTCATTCAGTGACAAGTGGTTGTTGTGTTGTTGTGGAAGGTGATTAAAGATGGTCTTGTTTTGTTTAAGTCCTTCTAAAGGATGCATAGAAATCTATTTTGCGGGATTTTACAAATCTTGATTAAACTGAGGAGATATGAGTTTTGGTTGTTTGAATTTGTATTTAGAATTAAATAACAGCACTTTGTTTCATGTTTAAACTCTTTTCTCATTTTGAGTTTTCTTTTGTGTCAGACTTTAGTTCTTACCGTGTATAAACGAGAGCTTTCATATGCTTGATGTCAGAATTCATCTAACTCTTATAACTGGTACATTCTTTTCTCACCAGCGATGATGAGATCCAGATTATAGTTTTTAGGGCCTAGTATGCACGGTGTTCAATTTCAAACAGTAGATGGCAGTTTTTTCGGTATACGAGCTTGTATGGTGTAGTTTCGGTTGGTGTTTTGTAAGCGGTTTGAAAGCCCATAGAGCATCATCGAATTTTCTTGACCAAATAGTTAGATTATTTTTCACAGTTTTTTTAAGGATTCTTTTAAGGGATCTGTTAGTATTTTCAACTTGTCCACTCGTTTGAGGATGATATGATGTAGAAAAACGGTGGTTAACTATATATCTTTTCATGGTTTTTTCCATTATTTTGTTGCAGAAATGAGTTCTTTAGTCGCTTATGAGAGCTTTAGGCATTCCGAAACGGCAAAAGAGTTTTTTCAGGAAGGAAATAACAACTCTGGCATCGTTTGTTGGAAGATCTTGAGCTTTAGCCCATTTAGAAACATAATCTATAGCAACTAAGATGTATTCAAATTTATATGATTTTGGGAATGGTCCCATAAAGTCGATACCCCATATATCAAAAAATTTGCACACTTGAATGTTGTTTAAGGGCATTTCATCACGTTTGGATATATTCCCTGTTTTTTGACATGCTTTGTAAAGGCGAACCAGAGTATGAGCTTCCTTAATTATTGATGGCCAGTAAAAGCCTGAGTCTAAGACTTTTTTAGCTATGGTATTTGGTCCATAATGTCCATCGGTAGGTCTGTGGTGACATTGATCTAGAATGGTACGAGTTTCTGGTGCTGAGACACAGCGTCTAATCATACTTTCTGAACATACTTTAAAAAGGTAAGGGTCTTCCCAAAAGTAGTTTTTGAGGTCAGAGAAGAATTTCTTCTTTTGCTGGTACGTCATCCCTTTAGGTATAATATCACCCACCAAATAGTTTGCAAAGTCTGCGAACCATGGTGTATCATTAGTGGTTATTTCCATAAGAGTTTCTCCATGAAAGTTATCATCAACATCACTGTCATCACTTGTCTCATCATTATCAATCTGAGATAAGTGGTCGATGGCAACATTTTTTGTACCTTTTTGTCTTTTATTTCGATATCAAATTCTTGAAATAGCAAAATCTAATGTATAAGACGTGGCTTAACATCTTGCTTTTTGAATATGTGTCTTAAAGCTGAGTGATCGGTGTAAACAGACATTTTGGATAATATCAGATAAGGTCAGAATTTGTCAAATGCAAAGACTACAGCTATCAGTTCTTTTTCAGTTACCGTATATCTTTGCTGAGCTGCATTAAGAGTTTTGCTTGCAAAATAGATGAGGTGAAAGTGTTTACTATCTTTTTGACCTAAGACTACTCCAACTGCGAAATCACTTGCATCACACATAAGCTTAAATGGAAGATTCCAGTTTGGGCTCACAATCATAGGAGTACATGTGAGTTTTTCTTTTAATGAATTGAATGCTTTGTGACATTCATCATTAAATTCAAATGGAGTATCTTTTTCAAGCAATTTGGTTAGAGGACGGGTAATTTTTGATAAGTCTTTAATGAAACATCGGTAGAAACTGGCATGTCCTAGAAAACTTCTAATGCCTTTGACATTAGTAGGTGGTGAAAGTTTAGAGATCAGGTCAATCTTTGCTTTGTCAACTTCAAGGCCTGCACCGGACACTTCGTGTCCAAGCACAATTCCTTCTTTAACCATAAAGTAACATTTTTCCCAATTAAGGACAAGATTTGCATCTTTGTAATGTTGAAGCATTTTATCGAGGTTTTTTAGACAGTTATCAAAAGACTTTCCAAAGACTGAAAAATCATCCATGAATACTTCCATAGATTCTTCGATCATGTCATGAAATATGGCTAACATGCTCCTTTGAAAAGTAGCAGGAGCATTACATAGACTAAAAGGCATTCGCCTGTAAGAGTATGTTCCAAAAGGGCATGTAAAGGTTGTTTTTTCTTGCTCCATAGGATCGATGGGTATTTGAAAGTATCCAAAAAAACCATCAAGGAAACAGAAGTATTTATTTCCTGCGAGTCTTTCTAACATTTGATCCATGAATGGCAAAGGAAAGTGGTCTTTTGCGGTTGCTTCATTAAGTTTATGATAATCGATGCATACTTGTCAACCCGTAATGGTTCTTGTTGGTACAAGTTCGCCTTTTTTGTTTGTGCCTACTGTAATACCACCTTTTTGGGTACACAGTGGATGGGACTTACCCAAGGGCTATCGACGATTGGATAAATGATACCAGTGTCGAGAAGTTTAACAATTTTTTTTAACAACTTTTTGCATGTTCGGATTTAATCGTCTTTGTTTTTAAACAACTGGCTTTTTGTCATCTAGGAGTTGAATTTTATGTTTACAAAAAGACGGACAGATTCTAGGAAAGTCTTTTTTTTCTAAGCAAAGGCTTGCTTGTGTCTTTTTAAAACAGAGATGAGCTTATTTTTATTTTGCTGAGAAAGCTAAGATGATATGATCACTGGAAGAAAAGAAGGTTCTTCCAAAAATACATATTCTAAGTTATAAAAAAGAGGTTTTAGGTTAAGATGTGAAGGCGGTTCTTCAAGAGACGTCTTAATTTTATAATCGGTATTAAAGGTGATCTTTTAGAATGGTGGTTCTTTGGTTTTGGAGTCAGATTTAGAGTTTTCATCGGCAGTCATTGCCATGAATTCATCGAATTCAGCAAAAATTATTTATTCTAGAATAGTTCCCTCGATGGAATGAATGATTTTACTTCCTTCATCGAGAAGAGCATCAAAATCTTCTTCTAAGATTTCATCGATAACGTCAATACTGAAACATGTATCATCGTTTGAATAAGAGTGTTTCATTGCAGAATAGATGTGAAAGGTCATTCATTCAGTACCAACTCCAAGATTGAGTTTTTTTTCGTTTAACTCGAATTACTGCATCGGTAGTATGGAGGAAAGGTCTCCCTAAGATTAGAGGAACTTTACTGTCTTCTTCCATTTCGAGAATAACAAAATCTACCAGGAGGTGAATTTACCAACTTCAACAAGCATATGTTCAGCTATTCCAATAGGGTGTTGGAATGATTTGTCGGCTAATCTTACACTCATTTTAGTAGGTTTGAGAGTTTCGAGAGATAATTTAGCATATAGAGAATATGGCATGAGAGTAATGCTAGCACCTAGGTCGGCTAAAGCATTACATGAGAAAGCTTTATTGAAATTGTATGGAATAAGAAAACTTTCAGGGTCTCTAAGTTTAGGTGGAACCTTGTTTTGAATCATAGCGGAGCTTTCATCGCTAAGGAAAGCGGATGAGATTTGTTCGAGTTTGTGCTTATTGCTTACGAGTTCTTTAAGAAACTTTCCATAGTTTGGCATTCCTGCTAACACATCAACAAGAGGTACATTGATTCGAGCGGCTTGAATTATGTCGAAGAATTTACCATATTGGGCTTTCATTTTTTCTTTTCTGAGTCGTTGAGGACATGGGATTTTTTGTTTATATAGTTTAGGTATCAGAGTTTCTTTGGCATGTTTTGGATCTTTATCTTTGGGTTGTGGTGTAGGTTCCTCTGCTTCATCATCACTGTCGAAACTGACAGGATTTTCAGAGTCGTTAGGTTGATCATTTGGGTTGCTAGGTGGGTCATAGGATTTACCACTCCGCGTAAATACGACATTTAGATGCTCGTTTCGAGCTTGCGATGGTTGATAAGCTTTGGATGAGCTACCTTTTTGGTTTGGTTAAGTGTTACTAGGAAGAGATCCAGGAGGTCGAGCAGATTGCTTGTTAGCTAATCTGTCAAATTTAGCTTTGACATTTTGGATCGAGACTTGATGATTTTTGGTTGTTGTTTCGAGTTTAGTTTTGAGATCCATAAAAGTATCTTTGACAAAATAATTGGTCAAATGTTGAGCTTTTATGAAATCGCTTAATTTTTTTTGAAGGTCGGGTTTATCATCAAAGTTAGATCGATAGTTGTTTTGATTGTAATCGTTTCTTTCGCTCAAAGGCCAATTATCGTAATTGGAATCACGGTCGCAGTAATCATTGTAAAAACGTGTACGAATGAAGGTTTGCATGAATTTGGCTTCTTCTTCCGGAGACATAGGTTTGTCATCATCATTATGATCGAGGTTTGGTTGTTTTGAACGAGATTGGAATTCTTTGTACTGAGCATCCATTTTCATGGTCATGGCATCCATTCGTGTCTTAATTTTGTCAGTATCAGAATTACTGCTACCTTCATCGGCGAAAGCAATAGTTTTCTTTAGAGATGATTTTTTTTTTTGGTTTTTAGCCCAATCAAGCATGAGTAAGACTTTGTCTTCAAGGAGTTGATAAGCTTGGTTTGGTGTTTTATAGAGAAAAATACCACCAGCTACGGCATTTAGAACTTCTTAAGTCATTTCATTAAGGCCGTGATAAAAGATTTTAATGATATTTCCTTTGGATAGATTGTGACCATGGAAATTTCTGAGCATTTCCTTCATACGAAGCCAAGCTTCGGTTAAAGTTTCATTTTCATGTTAAGAAAAGGCTCGGATTTCTTCGAGGAGTCGATCGAAAAGAGCTGGGGAAAGAATCAGCTAATGAAAGCGGTGCGAGGTTCATCCCATGTTTTGATGGTTCCTTCGTTGAGTTCATCCAACCACATTTTTGCTTCACCCGTGAGTGATAGGGGAAACATCATTAGGCGGACGGCTTCATTTTTGGTGTCTCTGTATTTAAACATATCACATATTCTGAGGAATTTGTGAATGTGTTTGTGCGGATCGATTTTAATTCTACCATCAAACTGGTTTCCTTTGACGAGGGTCAAGTGGTTACCTTTAATAGCGAATTCGTTTGCGGTTTTAGAAATGGTAATTGCGGAACTGGAAGTCAGAGCGACAACACGGTCGGCAACCCACATGGGTTCATCATCTATTGGATTGTAAATTTCAAGGATATCAAGAAAGTGACGGAAATAGTTGATATTAAAAATCAGAGCATAAACAACTTTTGGTTGTGCAGGTGGTTCGTTTCTTTGTTCGAATGGAACTCTCTTGTTTCGTCGACGAAGTCTTCGATTCAGGGTTTGTTCAGGTTCAGGAAGTGGTTCAACAAGTTTAGAGTTGGAAGCACGTGTATGCATCCAAGGGAGAATTTGTTTTGGTCCAGTTTTCTAAAAAACTATACGGCGATCATTGAAAAAGAAAATGGTTTAAAATTATTTCAAGAATTGACTACAGAACGGCTTTAAAATCCCTGGTAATGGCGCCAAAAACTTTGATGTGTTTCAAAAGCTTTAAATTTATAAGACTGAAATTACCGATTTAATAAATGGAAAGACACGGGTAAAAGTATAACCCATGTATGTAGTATAATATTTTAGGTAAGATCGGGTCGTCCACACGGATTTTATTTGTGTTCAAATAATCGTAGTTAAAATACACTTTAACAACTTTAAGATAAATGGTGCTGAGTTCAATAATGAGAAAGATGACTACTCAGATAGCTTCATATAATTCCTAAGCAATGGTGATAATTACGATCTCAGATTAAGGGGTTTAACTTATAAAAAGGGTTTCTCGTCAGAAAACGTTTTCACAAATTAACTTGTTTAACTTAAGACTTATATCTAGTTAACTTGATCAAATGTGTCACTCAAATAATCTAGTTATTATTATATCAAATCCATTTTGTTTATCAAATAACGTAAGCGGATTTCTTCTTTTAAACGATAAAGACCGTAGAAAAATCTTTAAAACTATATAGTTTACAACGAGTCTTTCGGCCTATACCATTATAAGTATACAATCAAAGTTAATAAGATAAGATACCATAGGATTTCAACATAAGCTTAAGATTAAAAAGATCGCAATTATATCAAACGCTTAATCATTATATTAACATCACCGACTAGTCATGAGAGATTTAGCCTCTCATGGCTATGGAGTTCATACAAAAATAAAGAAAGGAAACAAGAATCATACTATGCTTAAGTAAGAATATGTATCAAACTCTACCTGTTACAAGTATCAAATCTTACCACTACCATTATTCACTAAATACTATGATGGTGTTCTTCATTCTTTGATTTTTGATCTTCAACTCAAGATGTTTGAGAGAGATTTGTGTGTGAAAGTGATGAGGTTGTAAATCCCCCTTCAGTTTTACAACTCCCTAGGAAGTGCCCCTAACCGTTGTAGTGTAGTATAGGCTAGACACATAGGTTATTATCGTTCTCTAGGGGAATAGCACTATGAAGGTCCAAACTAAATATAACTAAGATCTAGAAGATTGAAAGAAGAATATTTTTGTATTTTTATAATTAATAAAATCAAGTAAAATCTCGGGGTATGAAGGTGGTTTGATTAATACTAATAATTAACTAATTAAACTAAATAAGGAGAAGAGAATTCGTATGATAGGGGAGTAGTGTTTACTTAATCATGCATGGTCCTTGGTATGTTTTTCCTAACTCTATTTCCTTGTCACACTTGCGATGTATGTGTAAGTATTTTTGAGAAGCACGACGAATTACACTTACGTTGTATCTTGCTAGGGCAACATACGTGCAAGGTAGTATGAATACTATTACATGGCCCTAGGGAGATATACGCGCATTAAAACACTTAAAGGGGATCATCCACATATGGGTAAGGTAGTATGAAGATTGTTACCTATGGAATCAATTCTACACAATCATGTCGCTCTAGATCTTTGATACACTTAAGTAACTAGGGTTCTAAAGACTAAGCATGCACACACATCAACAAGAAGCAATATAATTACGATCTACATACCAATTCACATGCAATCATAAGCAAACACTTAAAAGATCTAGCCTAGCATGTTCAAGATAGATGAAGAATAAATATCAATCAAATAATAAGACATACTAAAAGATAAAGGATAAAAGAACTTCACTATTATGAATCAAGCAATTAGGGATGGTATAGAAGGGTTGGGAAACCTAAAACACTCCCAAAATCTGGTACAAGTTGACCTCCCATAAACTAAACCTTAATCCTCTATGATAATGTATATTTAAAACGTAAAAATCAAGTTTGTATATATAGACTCCAGGGCGCGACGGCGTCACATATTCTCCAGACGCCGTCCCCTTGCTAGGGTTTCTAGGGCTTCATATTTGACGGCTGATCCAGACGGCGTCACAATAAATCCAGACGGCGTCGCTTAACTCTTCAGACGGCGTCACAATAAATCCAGATGGCGTCTCCACTCTCTGATCTTCAATCATTAATTGCGTCTTTGTGCCCATTTTCCATCTTATCTGTTTTCTTCCAAAATTGAGCCCAAGTCACATATTTTTCCTCTAATTGTATTCCAAGTGATAAAAATGCAAAAAGAAACGATTATATATAAAGTGTATAAAATTACAAGTAATTTTACACCTCATCAAATACCCCTACATTTTAGATTTGCTTGTCCCTAAGCAAATGAACTTTTCTACCTAGACAACAGCAATATCGGGGGCATTGAACTTACTCTTTAAAGGCTTTCATGGCACAACCAATTAGACCTCGTAACTAGAAGCACGGAAAAGATACACTTGCACCTCACAATAGGTGTTTGGATATTCTCTCTCTCTCGATGTATAATAAATTATGTGGAAATGGAAAATATAACACTCATTACTTGTCGTAGCATACAAATTACCATAGGCTTGATAAAGGATCAAACCTCCACCACTAGCGTAAGTACTAATAGTTACTATCAAAGAGGTCTTTAAAGGGTTGTGGGGTGTAGGTGTAATATGATAACATGGAAACGAAAACGGATGGGAAATATTTGGGGAGTGACTTTTAGGTGAATTTTAGGTGAAGTGGTGAGTTGATTATCTATAAGAATACACGTTGGTTCTTGTTGCTAGCATAGACTACACCCTCTCCGGACAAGATGTACAAAACTCTACAAAACTATTCATCAATACTCTTTAGTTTTCTTGTCTTGACTCTAGGTGTTCTTAATTAACCATAATAAGCAAATGGCTAGCGTATATTTTTTATATCTTTCTTTATATTTTTTTCTTTCTTTTTCTCTTTTTTTTCTTTTTTCATTTTTTTTCTATTTTTTCGTACACTTTTTCCCTGCCATTGCTTAAACATATAATACATCATGGGGTTTATAGATACACCCCTACATTTGAACTTGTACATACTCGATAAATAAACTAATTTATGACCCGAATTGAGTTGGATCAACATAACATGGAGACTATTTGACAAACATATGGGGGTATTGACTTAACTTTTCTTCCCCATTCTTCCATGAAATAAATACTACCGTGAATCCCAATCGTACCAAAACAATATATACAAGGATAAGGACTTAGCAACCGTGTACTCAAATAATTAACTTGGGATAAAACAACGATGTACTAAAAGCGAGTACATGCAAGGTAGGCTAAGGTTTTGGGTGTAACAATTGGTTTAAGGGTTTAACAATGCTCTTCATTAACAGTCCGGAATCCACTAGAAAATTACGAGAACCACAAAAAAGATAGGCTCAGAGGATTTCACTAGGGGAGTCTTGCACTAAAAATGAGTGTGAAGCACGGGTGTGTGGATAGTTATATAGTCGAGGTGACAATAGTAACAACTACAGGTTTTAGACATGGGTTAATCCCAGTGCCTCTTATCATTTAGCAATACATAATACTCACTACGCAGTCTCAGGATGCATCACTAAAGCAAGTTCTATAATTATATACACTATCGGTACACTCTCATATAATTTATTACCGATACCAATGTTCCAGAAAATGCGACAAAGACCACCTGTACACATCCATAAAGACGGAATAGACATATATGACTGCATTCAAACCTTAACTCGAGCAAGCTAAAGGTATAGACTATCTTGGGCATCATAAATGGATACCCGAATTCCTAAATATCTAGGGGCGAACCTCGTAAATTAGAGTGGAATTTCATTTGGGTGGAAGGGTTTTTGTTCTAGTCATATAATTCCCTATCCAATGAGATGCTCTAGAACTAAGTTTCACCAGCATGTGCCACAAAAATATTATATTTGGGTAAATTATACCTTTTACGCTATGTTTCGATATATTACTCATCATTTAAAGGACAAAGCAAAAGACAAATGGTGGAATAGTTTCTAAGGCTTTTATTTCCCTCTACACTTATCACAAACATTATCCCCAATGTTCTACAAAGTACCCGTATACGAATAAATAGAAAAGAAAAGAGAGCGAAAGAAACTAGTACTCTATAACAACTCTCAATTTTCATCAATATAAATATC
>BQNB010002174.1:32189-117391 GCA_026074375.1 Tanacetum coccineum
GCCCAGTGATAGCTAATCACCCGAACGAGGATTGTCAATCCCGAATAGATCTATTTTATAACATTCGCGTAGACAACATATTATAACGTTAGTTTGCCCAGTGATAGCTAATCACCCGAACGGGGATCACACCTGAATAGATCTATTTCATAACATTCTATATACCCATCACAGCTGTCCCCTCCAAGAACACCTGGGCAGTGATATATAGAATATGTACTCCCGTTACCGGTGTCCCCTCCAATAACACCCGGGCAGTACCGTTTTTGTCCTCAGTTCAATCCGTTTAAGCTAATCCGTAATCCTTTTTCAAAAGTAAAATATGCATTCGTGACCAAAAATGAAGTCAAGTAATATATCCCATAGCGAGCTATGTAAATGAGTATGTGAACCAATTTGTAATCAACCACGTAAATGCATTTGTAAACAAGCATGTTCTCACCCCAAAAATATATGTAAACAAGTAAAACGTGGGGCTATAAACTCACCTTGATGATGTAGAAAAATTGACAGATGGCATCTAATATGCACAACACAAACGGAAGACGAAGCGGCTCGATCAAGAAGTTGCGTCTTAACTTAACTGCTAAGTCCCACTAGCCTAGGATAATGAATTTGAGTTTCCCGATGGATAGTCACCTCAACGCGTCACGTTGATAATGGATTTAGGTTTCCAAGTTGTAATGGTTTAGTGGTTGGTTAAATAAAATAAATCAAAAGTAACGCAATGTATGTAATATATCTCGTATATATTACATATGAAAAATATGTCCAGTGTATAATTCATACTGTGAATTATATAATAAAGAAACCCAATCAAATAAATAATCGAGGTATATAATACTTTGTAAGTATCAAATAAAAAAACATGAGAAAAAGATTTGAATAGAACATTTCGACACGTGTTCGTAAATCACTAATTTAACCAATAGAAAGTTCTTGTATAAAAGTAAACTCACGTCTTAAAGTTATGAATTAAACAAACGATGTTTGGAAAGCTTTTACAAAAGTTATGATTTTACCTTCTAGTCAGGAATTTATAAAAATAATATTTAATAAATTAATCTTTGTCTTATTGACGAATCGTAGCTAAAATCGTTGTCTCACTTGTAAAAGTATAGTTTTTGTTCGTGGTCGGATTATCGTATAGTTATATTTTAGTATATTTTTAAAATATAACTTAGTCTCTTTTATCGGGTTTAAAATAATAAAAGTTTTAGTGAAACATTACTAAGTATAGAAATTTTATATAAATTTCATCATGACCTTCCCAGTTATATAACGTTTCCCCGTATTTATAAAACCTAACGTTTTTTTCACTTTTCAACAAACCGCGTGTTGCAAAATATCTACGTGTTTTAAATATATGTTTATATATATTTATAACTAAACAAAGTAATAAATATCATATTTATTTAACCATTAACCACCATTTTAGTTTCGATTTATGATTTATAATTCTCGTGTTATATTTATTAGTCAATTGTATAAACCAAACGAACCCTTATTTTTGTTTCTTACACTGCCAAACGCACCCTTTGGGTGCTGTCCAAACCAAACGCACCCTTTTGTACAATTCTGCTATCCCAAACGTAACCTAATCATCAAACTGTTAACCCAAACACCCCGTTTGGGTGTTCCTGCCAACCCAAACACCCCTTTTGGGTGTAACTGTCCAACCAAACACCCCCTTTATGTTATTTTCTTATGCCAAACGCACCCTTCGTGGTGTCTGTTATGCCAAACGCACCCCTATGATAGTGAACCCAGAACCAAACGCACCCGTGGTGCCATTTCAATAACCAAACGCACCCTATTTGGTGCTAATAACAACCACACGCACCCTTTGGTGCTTAATCGGCAACCAAACGCACCCTCGTGGGTTGAGACTGCCAACCCAACGCACCCTTTTCGGATGTGAACCCAAAACAAAACGCACCCTCGTCGGTGGTTTATAACAACCAAACGCAGCCTAGCTGCTGAACCACCGAAACAAACACCCTTTTGTGGTGTTCATGATAAGCCACAACGCACCCTATTTGCTGTGATACCACAAACCCGACACACCCGACCCGGCTGTTTCGCAGCCAAACCCGACGCACCCCTTGGTGGTAACAAAACCCATCGCACCCTTTTCGGGGCTGACCCGAATCCCAACGCACCCCTCGGTGCTAAATAGAACAAACAAACGCACCCTTATTAGTATTGTTGTGGTGGTGGTGCGTGGTGGGTGTGGCGGTGATGATGAAGAGGGTGGCCGGCTGCGGCTGTGGTGGCGGCGGCGTGGAGGTGACAGTGGTGAGGTGGTGTTGATCGTGGTGGTGATGTTATGATGATGATGATGATGTGATGATGGTGGTGGTGTTATGGTGGCGTCGGTGGTGATGACGAGGTGATGGGGTGGCGCGTGACGGCGAGTGAGATAGCGGACCGGATAGATCGGGTCACGAGGAGTATTTTTGGAGTTGGCCGGAAAAGCTCACCGGAAAACTTTTCCGGCGACGGCCGACGGTGGCCGGAGGTGGGGCGGCGGTGGCTGCCCGAACGAGGGGATCGAACTAGCCATTCGAACTAGCCGGACGAAACAAAGGATTCGAACTAGGGAAAACAGGACGATCGAACGAGTTGGAGTTCAATGAGGGAATCGAACGAGATACGATCGAACGAGTGGAGTTCTAGACGATCGAACGAGTGGAGACTTAGACGATCGAACTAGACGATCGAACGAGTGGATCGATCGAACAAGCAAAAAAAAAAAAAAAAAATTTGTGTCGGATTGTTCCGAAATTTTTATACCAACTCGAAAACGGCCCAACGGTCAAGACTCTTCCTCTTTGAGCGAGAGCCCTGTCATTTTTTGGCCATGAAGTCGGAAGTCATTTAGGCCCTCAAAACTCATTTTTACTGGTTTAAAAAATTACCCGAAAATCACAAACCTCACACCATGGTCATCAAATCATCAATCACTTACGATCACAATCAATAACTAACAAACTTATTCATGGCATCCAATGAAGAAAACAAATGGCCGCAGTTACCGAAACCCGTCCACCAATGTTTTGGTTTGAAAATGATTACCGAGTCATGGAAATTCGTATACACAGGTACATCGAGGCAAAGCCCAATGCAAGTTGGATATGGAAATCCATCCAGGATGGACCTACACCTCACCCGATGGTCACTGATCCTCCACCTGCTAATTCTACTGTTATGCCCGCACCTAGGAAGAAGCTTGACTCTGAGTTCAATGACGAAGAAAATAAGCTCGAAATGGCTGATACTCAAGCTGAAATCATCCTCAGTCAAGGTCTTCCACCGACACAGTCTTCAACATACTCAATCCAGACAACACTGCAAAGGAGATTTTGGGACAAAGTGTGAAATGCTTATGCAAGGCTCAGGTAGACTCTCCAACAAAGGAAGGAAGATCTGTTGATGAGTACGAACCAATCGTTTGTCGTATGTGGTGGTAGGGGTGGACCGGATGGGGTCAATTGGGAAACGAGTCCATTCATGACTACTTTGTGCGTTTCCACAAGCTTGTGATGACATTGAAGACACTCAGCTTGAAATACCGACTCATACAGTATGAACACTAAATTGTGTCAACAATCTTCCAGTGCCTATTTGGGGTAAGCATGTTGACTAAATGTCCAGAGCAGAACATAGGATATCTCAACCACACCTTATTTTCAGATTTATCTCATCTCAAGTCCTATGAGCCTCATGCCAAAAAAGATTTTCTCAAGAAACAGAGCAGTCTACAAGAAATTTGATTCCACTGGCCATGTTTGCTCACACCAACATCTCACCTGTTCTTTCATCATCTCAACTTCTAGTCCTCAAACCTAACTGCTCAGATCTCTGAATGACGCTTTGATGGCCATTATGACTCAGATTGCTAATCAATTAAGTGGTTACCAAAAGCAGTTTTACACCACCACAACCAGCACCGAACTATCTCCAACTCCCAAAACTCATGCAAAATATACTGTTGCATGCAGACCCAAATGTATTACTTGAACCGATTCAGAGGAAGCTCCAGGAAAAGTTATGGTAAAAACAGGTGTATTCACCGAGGCAAGAAGGTATATTTACAATGCATAGGAGAAGGACAAGTTTGCTAACAGAGAAAAAGAAACACAAGAGGAAAGATAGGACTCTCAGTACTTCAAGATAACGCTTTACTTATGGAGAGCTCAAAGAGAAGGAGATGATGTTGGATGCTGAAAGCTGAAGCATTCCCGCTGATGTGAATAGGCACCGCACTTATAATCAACCTCCAGAGGACTGACACAACAAACATGTTTCCAAGCCGAATCATAGGATCTGCATATGCCTCAGACGTGGATGAAGGCCCCAATGCCTGCTGTTGCTTTATCATGGCCAACTATGTCATCCACTAGTAGCAAAACCAACAATCTAGTCAATGAGGTACACCACCAATGACAATCAAAACTTTGATAATGTGGATTATATCAGTTGAGTCAAGAGATCACCAGGAAAGAACAATTAGAACACCGATGCTGAGACAGAGATTGATGACAATACATCCCCCGTATCATCAGTATCTTCTTCTGACACTGAAGCCCAAAAAATGTTTCACTGAGGTATCCTGCTGACACATCTGATTAAAGGTTCCTATGATTGCCAATCTTAAACATGACTTGCAAACCCAACTAAAAACGGACATGACTAAGGTTAACCAAGAAAAATTCTTAGAAGTCGAGACCATTTAGAAAAATTGAGCTTCATCAATGCAAGCAAGAAATAGTAGTCGTCTATCGATAGCCCAACGGGCGCTGTGTTCAAGACTTTGACATCGTGAGCAAAAGCGCCAGAGTTAGCTATCGCTGTGGTCTCAGCCTATCCCTTATGTCTGACACGGGGTGTATCAGTTCGTAGCTCTCGTTCGACCTCAGGCGGCAAACGGTTGTCAACAGGATATCATCACATTGGTGCTTGATGCTATGCAACTAGTCGGGTGTATGCATGAAAAGAAAAAATCAAATTGCATTTTTACAATCTGAAAAGGAAAAGATTTTTTCTGAGAAAAAGGATCTAGCAATATTTTACTAGATGAATAACATATGATCTGGTGTTTAAAGACTGCTAACAAAGTTGCACTATGACATGTTGCAAAGATTTAACATCCAACACAAACTATTCCTATGCATTCTAAGAAACCTAAAGCCGCAACCGCTGACTTTGCACAGGCCCCTCCCTAGTACCCGTAACCCAGGTCTTGGTTATATGCCAAGCGTGCTCAACTGCTTTGTATGAATGCTGATACCCATTTGCATCCTACTCCCACCCCGTTAGTATATGGGATAGTGAAGAAGTCTTGGTTCAACAAGTTGTTAGCATGAAAAAGATGAGCGAAAAACCAGGGCATGTTAAGACCGCAAACGGTTTTCTATGGACAACTTAATGCCCTTAAGTTGTTCCCAACAGAACTAGTCTCGTGAACAGGCGTATTGGCTTCCTGCCAATGAACGTGCTAGTCAAACTAGTAACCCAATAGTCATTTCACTCCTTTTATTCGAAAACAGGTCGACCTCCAAGTCAAGTCGGCCAGTCTTCGAAATGTTAATGCGGCTTTTCTCACATTTCAAGGTATCATAATAGAAAGAACAACACAAAAACCAAGACTATGTTTCTGATGGTGTTTTGACATTCTGCACAACAGTTGTCCGACACTCTGGTACCATTTTACGACCAATTCAAAAACTATCCAAGCTGCTAATGAACATTTTTTCAAAGAGATAAGATAATTTGAACAGATTTTTGACTGACCTGGACGCGGAGTATGAACATGTGTAATGGAGATAACAAGAACCTGACATAAGAGAAGAAAAATCTTTTATCAAAAGACTGGCATAATTGCTGAGTGTCCTAGAAAAAGACATCTGCTCAATTGTTCTTACTTCCGAAAATCGTTGTGCCCCCTATTCGAATTGCCTTTGCGAAGATCTAGATCTGTATGCGATAGGGAACACAACTAAAGTTCTTGAACTGAAGCTGAAGTTTTTCAAACACAAAAAATGGTCATTGAATCTGAGGAAAAATAAAAAAACGTAACTCTCATTACAAAAGACCATATTGATTACAACTTAAATTTCAAAACAATAAACAGTGCATAGACACTACCATGCCTCCAATGCAATTTTTGAAATTAACAAAGTACAAAGCACTTCAAGGGAAAGGATGACACTATCAAGGGATTTAAAACTCAGATCAACATCACGAGAATGTTGAATGTAGGTTCCACTGAAGGTAGCTGTGACCAACAGGCGTTAGAAACTGACAGAATTCAGTTGCAAGATATGATTACCTCCCTTAGGATTCAGCTAGATGGCCTTAAGGTAGAAAACGTGAGTCTGAAAAGACGGTATGATGAACTGTCAAAGCGAATGACTCCCCACGTACTGCGAACACTGAAAAGCTTAGTGCCTTAACTTCTGAAAAAAACAAAGCTAAAGCCCAAGTGACTTGTAAAACAAGTAGTGGAACCTTCAACCTCGGAACACCCAAAGTGCTTGCTCCAGGAATGTAAACAACTTAGGTTCTAAGGTATAATTCCACACCAAACGTCTAACTGGTCAAACAACCCCGCTACCTAAGAAGAAGCAAGTAACTTTCAGTGAACCTCCAACCTTCACGCACACCAACTCAAAAACCAGTAGTGCAATCCTAAGAAGTCAACTCACGTGTGTGTGCCCTATCTCTACATGAGTAAAACCCCATTCTGGAACCAGCAAACTGTGCCTCGAGAGGCCCCTCGGAATCATAGTTCTTTGCCGGTTAAGAGTGCGAATGCAAGGAGAGTAGAAGCCCACCATAGGACTTTGAATAAAAAGAATCGTGTTGATTCTAATTTGCTTGTTAAACATTCTGTTTCTGTTTCAAAGTTGAACAATGTTTGTGCTACATGTAACAAATCTTTGGTTTTTGCTAATCATAATGATTGTTTGGTTATGTGTGATGATTCTGTGAATGTTAAACCCCACCAGACTAAGCGTCGAAAACACCAACCCAAAAAGGAATGGAAACCCATTAAGAGAGTCTGGAAACCAATTAGCAAACCTGTTACTAAGAGCAAGCCTCAGTGGCAGCCCACTGGAAGGCATTTCTCATTATTTGAGAAGTATCCTTTCACTAGGATCATGGAACCTACTGATATGCCAATAGAACTACCCCCGAGTGCTAGTTCTAGCCCCCAAATAACTATGGTCTCTAGGTTTATTGACCATAAACTTAGTGATCGAAAGGCAGGTTCCAAAGGGATCTCTGGTATTTTTGATTGTTAACTAACCGGAACCCTTCAGGGCATCCTATCACCGGAAATGTTTGTGTTATCGCAGGTAGTACAAATTGTTCTATGGTATTTGGATTCTGGATGCTCAAGACATATGACCGGTGATCGTGCGCGTCTTATCAACTTTGTAGAAAAGTTCATTGGTACTGTGAGATTTGGCAACGATGAATATGCAGCGATCATTGGCTATGGTGATTATAAACTGGGTGACACTATCATCTCTCGAGTCTACTATGTTGAAGGACTCAAGCACAACCTATTCTCGGTAGGACAGTTTTGTGATGGAGGTTTAGAAGTTGCCTTCCGACAGCATTCGTGTCACATCCGCAACTACGATATGGTAGATCTACTCAAAGGTTCACGATCAACCAACCTGTACTCCATCTCACTGAATGATATGCTGTCAGCTTCACCAGTTTGCTTGCTTACAAAAGCCTCTTCAACGAAGTCATGGTTATGGCATCGTCGGTTGAATCATCTGAATTTCGGGACATTGAACGAATTGGCTCGGAAAAATCTTGTCAGAGGATTACCCATGCTGAAATATGCCAAAGACCATTTGTGTCCATCTTGTCAGCTAGGTAAAAGTAAGAAAGCATCACATCCACTAAAGACGGAAAACACCAATACTGAAGTTCTCAATACTCTACATATGGACCTCTGCGGACCAATGAGAACAGAAAGTATCAACGGAAAGAAGTATATTTTGGTGATAGTGGATGATTACACCAGATTTGGTTGGGTAAGATTTCTTCGATCAAAGGATGAAACTCCTCAAGTGATTGAGAAGTTTATTGTGAAGACTCAACGAGCCCTTAATGCAACTGTTCGCTTCGTCAGAACAGATAATGGAACGGAGTTTGTGAATAAGACACTCGACGGATGGTTTGAGAGTGTTGGTATTTCTCATGAAACGAGCGTACCTCGGTCTCCACAACAGAACGGCGTTGTCGAAAGACGGAACCGAACTCTTATGGAAGCTGCTCGTACTATGCTCATCTTTGCGAAAGCTCCACTGTTCCTATGGGCTGAAGCTGTAGCCACTGCGTGTTATACTCTTAATCGATCTCTTGTACACACGCTTCACGGAAAGACCTATTATGAACTGCTGAATGGAAAGCAGCCTAATCTCCAATACTTCCGAGTGTTTGGATCTCTGTGCTATCCTACCAATGACTATGATGATGTTGGTAAACTCAAGGCGAAAGCAGATATAGGTATCATTGTTGGCTATGCACCCACCAAGAAGGCGTACCGAATCTACAACAAAAGAACGCGCAAAATTCAGGAAACCGTTCATGTTGCCTTCGATGAACTTACCGAAGGTTTGACGTCTGTTCAAACCAGTTCAGGCCTCGCACCTCAACAAATGACTTCTGTGCCAAACAGTACAGAACTCGAACTTACTGCTTTACAGTCAGGACGCAGCCGTTCTGCACTAGTAAAAGACCCAGAACCACCAAGTGTCCCTCCTACAAAGAAACAGGTAGACGATTTGTTTCAATGGTTTGATGATGATGAGGCTGTTCCGATACCTCTGGTTGTTCCAACAACTCCGGTTAATGTTCCTGCTGCCCCGGCACCCGAGATTGCCAATGGTTCACCTTCCACAACAGTTATCTCAGAAGGCGGTCCTGCAGTTACTGAAAACCTCTTACCTCATCAAATACCTCTACCAGACACTAGTTGATTCTGATTTGAAACACTGTTCGAGTCATTTTGACAGTCATGTGTTTTTGACACCCAATAATGCTCCGAAACCGATTCAAAGCTTCTCATCCCAACTCGTCAACATCGATGTTACTCCCAACAACCAATTACCTCATGTGCAAAAATGGACTCAAGCACATCCGCTTGAAAACATTATTGGGGATAAAGATCGACCCGTCTCTACCAGGAAACAGCTAGAAACCGACGCAATGTGGTGTTTCTTCAATGAATTCTTAACTCATGTTGAACCAAAGACTTACAAGCAAGCCTTAGAGCACTCGTGCTGGATTGAGGCTATGCAGGAAGAAATTCATGAGTTTGAACGTCTCGATGTATGGATACTTGTACCATGTCCAGATAATATTCTTATCATCCCGCTCAAATGGATTTTCAAGATTAAGTTGGATGAATATGGAGACGTGTTGAAGAACAAAGCTCGGTTAGTGTCAAAGGTTTATCGTCATGAACTGGTATTGATTATTGAAGAATCATTTGCTCCGTTTGCTAGATTAGAAGCGATCAGACTCTTCATTGTCCTCGCATCGAGTATGAACAATGGTCCCATCTTCCATATGGACGTGAAACCGCTTCCTCAACGGCGAACTGAAAGAAGTTATCTATGTCAGTCAACCAGAAGGATTTGTAGATCCAGAGCATACCATCGCATGTTACCGCCTCAAGAAAGTCTCTCTATTGACTCAAACAAGCTCCAAGAGCGTGGTATGACAACAACAGCGTTTCTAATCAAGTCAGGATTACAAAAGGCGTGGTCGATCCTACACTCTTCACGCGAAAAGCAGGCAACATCTTCTACTGGTACAACTATATGTAGATGATATTATCTTTGCTCCAACTAATCCCAAAGCCAGCAAATTAATTTGCATTTGAAATGAACTCAACTTTCAAGATGTCGATGATGGGACAAATCTTCCAATTTTTAGGATTACAAGTTTCCAAAATCCAGAGGCATCTTTTATCAACCAATCCAAATATGCCAGGAATCTTAAAAAGTTGGTTTTTACACCTGTCACACCCATTGACACTCCACTGGGCGGAGCGTCCCCAACTTGATGAAGATAAGGGAGGCAAGCTATTGATCCTACCCGATTCTTGGTAAAGGCTTGGCTCCTTATGTATCTTATGTGCACTCTAGACTGACATATTATTTGCTGTTTGTATGTGTTCACGATACCAGGCTAAGCCTACAGATAATGCCCCTTACTCTGCTATAAGCGGATCTTTCGGTACCTAACAGGAACATTCACAGGCCTGTGGTATCCGAAGGACTCCGGCTTTGACTAAAAGCTTTCAGATGCTGACTAGGCAGGATGACAAGCCACACGGAGATTTACTTCTGGTTCCGACTCATTTCTTGGAACATCGACTTGTTAGCTGTCATCCAAAAAGCAGAAAAGTACCGCCATCTTCCACCACAGAGCTGAATACAATCGCCCTATCAGGATGCTGTGCTAATACCAAAACCCCCCAGGCCAAACATAGTGTGAATCATACTAAGAAGGTTTGGAAAGCAACCAGGAATCATAATGTGAACACTACTAAGACAGCTTGGAGACCAACTAGAAAGGTTGTTGGTAGTGTTAAGCCTCAGTGGAAACCCACTGGACGATATTTTGCGTTGTATGATAACTGTCCTTTAACTAGGATAATGGAACCCATTGTTGAGCCTTTAGAACTTACCCCGAGCGTTAGTTCTAGTTCCAAAGTTACTATGATCTCTAGGTTCACCGATTGCAAACTTAGTGATCGAAAGGCTGGTTCCAAGGGGTTATCTGGTATTTTTGAATGCTAAAGCATTGTATCATTGTGTATATTTAAAAAAAAAAAATAAAAAAAATAAAAAAAATGGCTTGCAGTTATTTCAGACTGTAACCCGGTCTTAACCCAGAGATTTAGTGTACGTTTCAGTGCATTATTTCTTTACAGACAAGAAGTTGTCTAAGCCCCGAACCATTTTTCTCATAAACAACTTGTTTTATCAAACATGTTCGGGTTAACCAAATCAAACATTGACACGGGTCATTGTTTGAGGGGGAGAATCAGGTATACTAACAGTTGTTGCAGGTCAAAAGGACGTACTGTTGCTGATTCTATTGCTGAAAGATTGACACGACCAACCGCTTACAAGTTCAAGACAGATTGCAGTATCATTCCTGTCTGGGTATTCTAAAGGTCTTGTTTCAATTGCTCACTTGATATTTGTGCTATTTCACCTCACCTCATACTTTGAGGGGGAGATTGATACATTTTAAGTCCATTCTAGATCAAAACCATTCACAAGTTTCATACTTTTGATCGGGGGAGAAAATGTGACTTAAACATGTAAAACGGATAATTAATGATTCGATTGATTCTAAAATGCTAAGTCCTATCCATGCATGTGCTAAACATCTTTCGATTATCGACGCACATGTGTAGGGGGAGCATAAGTGTTAATATGATCAAAAATGTCAAGGTACCAAAAGTTTGTGTTATACACACGTATCTTGATAAATGACAAAGAATCTTTTGTTTCATGTTCGTGAAAGTGATCTTATGGAATGCTGAGGAAAGAGATGTTGTACCACCAGGGTATTCGTATGAATGCTCATGCCTGGTCTTCGGACTGCGCCCACTAGTGAAGTGGATTTCCATAAATGTACTTGTACAAGTTTGGATTTCCCAAGGCACTTCATATCTTTCGGGATATATTTCAAAACATCATCAGAAGCATTCTGATTTAAACTTTCGTTTGTGCCCCAAACAAATTTTATAAGCACATCGAATGTTTTTCAAATCATTTTTGCCACAGGCCTTCTACGGTACTTAATTGTATTAAGAAGTAAAACGCTGAAAAAGGAATTGTACGGTATAGTCAGCAGATAGTAACTGTACTGACTCACTCTTTACCATTCTATTAGTAGAAATACTTATAGTGTGTTAGTCTTCGGACATCTGGTCTAGAGAACGGCGAACATTAGGGAATCTGATACTTAGGTATTAGAGGAACTAGCTTGTCACGTGCCGGAAAACCTGTCAAGAAGGTTCTTTTAATGAATCTATCTGATCACAGGTGCAGTATTCATACTGTAATCATTGATCCTCACGGAATCAGAGGTTAATGTAACCGACCAGATTGAGTATCGTCTATACTCGGTCCCTTCAAAATATAAAACCTTTGTGTGTTCACAAAATGTTTTTCTAGAACACATTAAGTGGATTTTACATAACAAAATGTTTTTGTTGGTGACTAAATTGTTCTATCATAGCGAATGACGACTCAAAGTATCCGATGCAAGACATGCTCATATCCTTACTCACATATCTGAAGAAATCAAGAAAGTTTACATACAAAGCTTCCGCACAATCTCTGAAAATCAATGTCTTCTTCAAATGCTAAACGTTATGGAGATTAGAAGAAGATACATCATCAAAGCTTTCCAGATTCCAACAGATATGAGCATGTGAGACTAAAGATCAGCGTATGGCAAAGTCAAAGTGAAAGAAGATCACAAAGTAATTCAGAGAAGTAAAGCTTAAACAAGTCAAAGATCAAGATCAAGTCATCACATCAAGTTCTGAAGATCATGATCAAGGTGTTAAAGATTGAATTACCAAAGCACAACAAGTGAAGTACCCTATCAACAACGAGCTAAAGAGACAAGCACGAGTGAGCTTCAAACAACTTCTCATGACCTCATCTAGGGGGAGATTGTTAGGATCACATAAATGGACCCAAACAAAGAAGCTTCGGTCACTCGAAGATACAAGACAAAAGTCTAGCTCGTTTAAGCGTGTAATATTATGTAAACGGGCCAAGATGCAAAAAGCCCACAAAGGCCTCCTAGGCCTATCCTCTTTAGAGTATAAATACTCTATGTTTTTCTCTTTCCTAGGTTAGACATTATAGCTACTCCATAATATTTTTCATCTTTAGGGTTTGTAGCAACTCTTGTTTTCTTTCAATCAAAAAGTTCTTTAATGTTTAATCTTTTGTGCTATTGATATTGTGATTAATCCATGGAATGATCTAGGGATCCTACACTATGCTTATCCATTTTCTATTTTTCTTTCAAGATTCTAATGTATTGTGAGGAGGCTTGTACTCTTCCATTTCATGTTGTGTTTGTACTTGTGATTATTTGCAGGATGAACCCAAATTTTTTGAAGACTCTCGTGTTTGGTGTTTTGTCCCGGTCCACTCGAGCTTCCTAGCCTTTGCTTGCCATTAGTTTGGGGAAATCCAATATCCTAAAGATTATTATCGACTAACATTTATCTTTTAGCACACTTAATAAACGGATTAAGATATTTGTGATACTTTCTTCATGTTTGAGTTATGCATTCAACCAATGTTTGATTCTAGTATGGGGTTTTTAAGTCTTAGGCTAGGAAACATTAAGGAAAATGTTTGATTTTAGTATGGGGTAGTATATCTTCGATATTATCTTACCTACAAAGTTTTCAAAAATATGAAAATTTTAAAATTTTTTGTTTTTGTCAAAATTTTGACTTTCTTGCTGGGTAGAATAAGAGTAAATTTTGACCCGATCGAGCGTGTTGAGGTCTAGCTTATTCCTTAACTTTTAGACTAAGCGTTCGCAATTTTCGCGAAGAACAAAAAATGATAGAGTTAGGTATGAGTAGGATGCTAAACAAGGATTATTTGGAAATCTTAAGAGCTCATGTATGTAACTTGTTGTTTTTTCTCCCATAAGCTCTTAACCATAAACACATATTATTAAGGAACTCACATCAACAAAACCGTTCAATCAACAAAATAGATCATTACGACAGATAAGTTACTAGTTACAGATTTAGTTGACATTTAACTAATAAACTTACAGCTTATTTCGCTTATAGACGATTTCAGCAGATACACTTGGTTTCAATAAGCAATCCCTAACAACCCCTACAATCGAGTACTTTTGCTACTCCACCCACACAATTAGGATGCAAATATAGGAACAATAGCCGATAATGAATCTAACAATAACAAACTAGAAACAATACCTGATCTATGACGTCACAATTCAATACAATCGGCATTAGTCAAAATCAGGTCAAGACTCATGTAATTACATAAGTAGCTCAAAATTAGGGCAAAAAATGACGTTCAAAATTGGGGAAAAATAAACCGACATCGCTTCATCTCAATTAGCTCTAGCAAAATCACAATCACATCGAAAAAATAGTAAATTGATAGGGAAAAAGAAGAATTAAACCTTGATTGAACTTTTCGATGGCGGACGCACGGTGGCGACGTGATCGACGGTGGTAACGGGAAGGAAGTTAGGAACGGTGTGGTGGAGGAGCACGGTGTGCAATCTGAAAGTGTTGGTTTCTTTTGATAATTTAGAGGGAAGTAATAAAGTTTTGTGATGTTTTAGAGGGAAGGATGTTGCTCAGATTAGAATATAAGGAAAATAAAAAAAATACTTTTTTTAATAGTTTCCGACAGCTTAATGACGAGTGTTTTTGTTGTCGGTACTGCGTCGGAAAGTCGACGGTATGCTATGTAAATTACCGACGGATATCTATCTGTCGTAAAATCTGTCAGTGAAGGTCACATTTCTAGTAGTGATAATTGTGATTCCCAAACATGTTTTTGTTTACTTGAACCATTCGATGCACTATATTTGTTTTTGATAAACTATTGAACTTTTGCTTATATGTGACCCGGTAGCGTCGGTTTATTTGTAACTACCTTCTGTTAAATGGCTTTGTTACATAACTTGCAAACTTGTGTATCAAAGTCAAATATTAAGCTCTTCGACATAGTTTGAACTGAAAATAGATTTTGCCCATATAAGTTGCCCCTTTAGCTGTACAATAAGCGTTAACACAATTATAGCTAAGTTTGCTATATCAGTACTGTAATAAGTATTACAAAACTTGTTCAAATATGGGTTAACAATGTCTCACAGGTTCAAGAAAGACAAATGATTTAAAGTATACATAACAAATAGCTGCAACATCAGCTTATTCAGTGTTTGTATGCTTCCAAAGTGTAGCCTAACCATGTACATTATGAGCGTTCATCATGTTCGCCATTTTCATCGTCTGCTCACACAAAGCAAAACCCTATTCATCAAAACAATTTACAAAAAAACCCAGCTTTGAAATCATTATAAAAAGTAAATCTGTTTGGCTTTTTCTAAGTTTTTTAACAAAATACTCTGTGATTCTCTATTCGTTGATCTTTTTTCTTCCTTTTACTGCTCTTTCGGACTTCTTCTTCCAAGCCCGACTCAGATTCAGAGTCATGTCAACGGCTGCGACTGCTCCATCTTTAAACGGTTGCAAATTAACCCGCTTGACACGGTTCCTACACTAAGATGTTTCAACCCGACATGTTGACATGTGCATATCTGTTGTGATTTATTAAAGAAATCACACACGATATAACAAATGAGAAAGATGCGTTTGTGTCAGTTCGGCTAAACACATACTAAACAGAATCTATCACCCACCAACCCGTGTTTTTCCCACCCCAAAGCTCGCGATTATAAGGACTAACCTGACCATATTTTTCGTGCAAAGGCTACCATGTAAGAGTTTTTAGGGAAGAAACCAAAATATACATTAAATGTGTCGTCATACTTTTGCATTATTTAGAAGGAAATGGTAAATTTTCATGAGTCTTTCTTTGTTCCACAAAATGATTTGCAACTCATTCACACCATTTTATTTCTAGGCAACAAAATGTCTTGAAAAAGCATTCGCTTCCTGCACATCAATAGATACAAAAACCAAAATCTGACGGTATGCACAAAACTACATCCAAACTGTGCATGAATCTGTTAGTGGTTTGGTTTTAGTCGGCTTAGTAGTAGGTAGTTTTTTTTTGCTTTCTAAGTCTAAAACAAAACCAAAAAATACTTATGACATCACCCCTGTAAACCACAATGCCAAGCACCCCCTAATCATAGCTTGGTCCATTTCTTAGACATAATTTTCAAAGCACATCTAATCAATATCCTTAGTATGTAGAAGGAACCAATTAATGACTTTTACTCATCTATTGTCGGAAATAATGAAGTGTGAACTATTATACATTTCTAATGGAGGAACAAAAACTAACCATTCAAATTATTATACCTTTATCATCTTCGAGACCAAAATACTTGTGAGATTTGAAAAAGTCATGTGTAGGTCCTTAGGTAAATGGGCTGGTCATTATGTACCAATGTATTGGCACAACATTAGTATAACAGAACCTCCATAAACGTAAAAATAAAATTAGGACATTATTAGTTAAATTTGTAAGCTTGAACATAATTCACATGATCAAACTCACCCTCGTTTGTGGATTGAACTGCTAATCTTTGAAGACATGCAGTGGATTCGCTCAGCCTGGATTTAAAAAAGTGTCTTGTCTGATGGAAGTCTTATATCTAGTATGTACAGAAACATGGACATTACAAAACGGTATCTAATGAATATAGAAAATACAGTAAAATGATCAATTAAGTATAGTCTACCCATGTTAACTGGTATTATAGTAAATACACCAAGAAATAAAAACAAAAAACTTCCTTTTGGTTCATTACTTCCAAGCCATGTCCCCTGCATTTAAAACTTATACTCTGTCCGTCTCACTTTTATTGTCCTCATTTGACTTTTTGAAGTCTTTTTTTTCAACTTTGATCTTAAATATTTTTGTTTGTGTTATATAATACTAAATGCAAAATATATAAACGGATTGGTTTTTAAATGTATTTTCATTTGGTATAATTTTTGTTAAGTACTCCCTCCGTCCCACATTAAGTGTCCACTTGACTTTTTCAAAGTCTTTTTTCTTCAACTTTGACCTTAATAATTTCTTCTTATGTTATATGATACTTGATGCAAGATATATGAATGGATAGAGTTTTGAATATATTTTTCGTTGGTAGAATTTTCGTTCAATATTATATAACACAAACAAAAATATTTATGGTCAAAGTTGAGGAAAAAAGACTTAAAAGATTCCATTGTGGACACTTAATATGGGACGGAGGGAGTAAACCTTATATTAGATTACACATCAGCAAATCAACATAGCTCAAGTCAGTCAATCTCAAACAATAACAAAAAAAACTGCATATTTGTCATACTGAATTCAGCTAATTAATGTGATCGAATTTCATCCACGGTCGCGCTAATAAGTCAATCTTGGCAAGGATTTACAGTTACATTAATTCTACACAAAAGTCAATATTCTAGGCCTAAAATTCTGAGTTCGATTTTTCCTCCTAAGGCGCTGGCCACTCTATGAGAGTGACATCCCCACCAACAGCTCAGGCTTCGCCAATGCTCAATACTTGCTATTTGACTATACCAAATTTCTCAAAACTTTCCAATTTTGATGATAATTCCATTTTTTGGCACAATTTTAGTTTGACGATCCAAGTAAATATCAAAGCATAATGCATATAACTAATTATAACAACTTCCCAAATCTGATTTAGAATAAACGGTTGGGAACAAACCTGTAAGTCCGGTGTAGAAAGCTAGTTGCCTGCATAAAAGGATGCCAAAACATGTTAGATTACTACTTATCACGTTGATCATAACATCATATAGAACTACATATAAGAAAAAGTGAAAGATCATTACTCGGTAGCCCAACCCAAACGTTCTGCCAACGTTATGATACCCAATAAGCTCAAGCAGAATACCCAACCCTGATATGAAATGGGATCAAGTCAAAATAGGCACACACAAAAAGCGATCAAACATCCTATTGAGTATCGTAGCTGAATAACAACGATAACGATGCAAATAACTCACATGATGATTAGTTAATGATCAACCAACATCGCCAACGGACCACATGGAATAAGCAAATTAATCTTATCAGACAACAACGCAATCTTAATACTTTTCATCACTCTTCTCCACATATTTCTCCTCCCAAAACTCTCCCCTACTTCCTTCATCGAAAACATACTTCTTTTCGTCAAAACCGAATTAGAAACACTCGCATCTCGCAACTCCACACTCAATTTCCCATATCCCATCTACATATCAAACAACAAACACGCATTCATCAAAACCATCAAATCACAATCTCAAAAAGTACTGAATAAAAAAATAATAAGAAAACTCACTTCAATAGAAGTATCGGTGCGGAAGTGAAGACGACGGCTGAAGGTTCTCCGGAATATATAGAAATTGGGGCGGTGGATACAGATGGCTCTAGACTATATGAGTGGTGTAATTTATGATTGGAAAACAACATCAACACTTCATATTCGTGGGGTTGTAACTGATAACCGCAGAAACCCTTCATATACATGCACTAATAATGATCACATCCACACTAATTATTAGGGGTGTTCAAAAAAACCGTGAAACCGACGAACCGAGCCGAACCGCTCAAATATCCAAAAAGAAAACCGAAGAAAACCCGAAAACACGAGAAACCGAAACCGATAAAAACCGAAACCGAAAAAAACCACCCGCTTAATAATGGTTTTCGTTTCGGTTTTTACTTTAGATTATCCGCGGTAACCGAACCGAACCGAGCATAAAATACATGAGTTATTTTCTAACTAATATTCAAATATTTTACCAAGTATTTAACCGATTTATTGCAATACTTTTTATTGTATAACGACTTTTTTTCGCTCGTAAAGTAAACATTTGTAAAAAATCTATTTGTGTGAAAATTGATAATGTGATCGTAAGTCCCTAATAAAACGACGAGTAATAGTTTTTGTTTAAAACGTTATATATGAATATTTGAATGACGATTATTTAACTAAATACTAAGTTTATAATATACTTTTAAAATTTCAAAACGCATTTAAAGTTTTACTAAGAAAATACTAATTTTAAGTTCTAGACTGTAATTTTTTATTAACGGTTAAACACTATTAAACGTCAAAAAATGGTAACCGTTGACCCAACGCGCGGGTAACCGCTCACTTTTCGGGTACCGCGCATGTCCGTTTACCTCGCCTAGTAACGTTACGACGACGGATAGTAAAATTAATTACCCGCCCCGCGACGGATAGTTTAAATCTTCCAACTAACCGAACCGAACCGCCCCGTGAACACCCCTACTAATTATGAACTCCTTCACATTTAATTTAATGACTGGATCTTTAGATATAATAGATAACTAGCATATATATGTTCTGTTATCATTTCAACTAATGTTAACAATAATTCTAAATACTAATAGCAATTTTTATGCATAGGCTAATAGATTTTAAAAATCGACCATAAATAGTGGATAAAACTTATGGTACCATAATGCATTACCCAAGCAACATTAATGACAAATGAGATACTAAAGAATACTAATTATACTCCTCAGTATTATCTGTACCTTTCTAATTACCATTGCTTTATTTAAACCAAGCATGTCATTATCTTCCTTACTTCAGAACTCAAGAAGACGTCTTTGATGTCAATAAACTATAAGATTAATATGGGCTTAAAATATGTATGTATGAATGTACACAAACATTATGCAATGGAAAATTACATACAATCCGTGTGCATCGAACGGGTCTGAATGACTCGTAATAGCTTAAAGAATAAGAAACTAATGCAAACCCTAATTGGTACAACTCATCTATATATATCTATACAACTGAGGACCCGTCTAGTCTAAAATATTCAAACTCACATTGTATGTATGAGACTCGTGTCATACATATTTTATAAACACATAAAATAAAATTTATCAACAGCTACACGTAACCAAAAAATGTCAAAAGACACCACTCTCTTCCTCTTTGGCATGCCATCATTTTTTTAATTTTACGGGCCAACATGAAAGTTGACTAGTAAACATACTTGAGTTGGCTATAAGTTTATACCAACTGCTGAAATTATTAGTCTGAAGTCAAGTGCAATCTTTAGGATCATGGTTTCTGTAAAACATGTTTTTTGATGTTGTTACATAGTTTACTTTGGACTATATCCGCTAGCAATAATGATTATTGTTGTGATAATGATTTTAAACGAGTGCACACCGATGTTTCTTGGACTCCAAGGCTGTCAAATTTAGTCACTCGTGTGATATTTGTCATGATCCCGCTCGATATATTCGTGTATAAGCTAAGAAAACTTCACGAAAAATCCCTTGTTAAGGATGAGAAACACAAACAAAAATTGATGTCTTTCTCATCAGAACATCCATGCCGCCGCTTAAGCCTAGCCGAGATTCACTTAGCAAAACAAACTTTACCATAAAGTAGGAAAGACCTTTTGACAACCTTAAAAGCATCAAGTGACTTAATTCCTTCAGATGAGGCGCCTATTTTTTCTTTCCCATCATCAAAGCTACCTGCAATGTCTTTAACGGATATTATGTATGGACTGACAACATTGAGAGCGGATTCATTTTCTTACTCATGACCAATGAGATTGGGTGCAGAAAGCACTTCCTTGATGCAATACCAAACACTCCCTTGACATTCTTCCCCCTCTCAACAGACATAAGCTGATGTAATCTTCTCTTTTTGTAGTTTTTAAATCATTATTTCCCTTAAAAAAGTTAAGAATACAGTGTGGGCAGATCTTGTGGTCAGATACATTGCATGACAACCACAGGCCTGTAGCAATTATATGTATTTTCTCATACATACTTGATCTTAAGCATCTAACGAATTTTACTAATAGCCACATGCCAACCAATGCAGACCAAAAAAGAAATCTAAATACATCATAGGAGTATATATTTAATAGTATTCATATAAGAGTGTAGCAAATAACCTGTAATTTAATCCGATTAAAAAAGTCCCCGACTTGCTTCCAACTCTTTTGCTCTTTTAAAACCGTACACCGTCTTCAACATGAAGTTGAGCAAGACACTTGTTTTGTATAATTAGTGTTGTGTCAGCCAACCAAAACATCAACTTTGTACGGGTCAACAGCATTTGCTTCCTCCCTAAATTCAACGTCAATCTCCCCACGAACCTTGCATAATGCTTCTGCAAAATGGTCAGACTTTAGCTTTGCTTATCTTTACACTAAAAGCACTTATTTCTATCTGGATTATCACTTAATAATGGTAATCCAAACACCCCCTAACTCAGAATTTTCTAACTTTAAAGAACTAATATAAAATTATAAATAGTTAAACACAAAGTCGTTTCATCCCCCTGTACAAATTTTTTCATAAAAAAGAACAGCCTACTTCTGGACTGACAACGATGAACCAAACACCAGTTTTTAAATAACTCTAGAACGAAAAGTGGTGCTATAAGAGTTTAAAACCGAGAACTGTAACCGTACTGAGTCTGGCACCTAATTTGGATTTTCCAAGTTTTTCATTTTTAAACTCACTTTATACACCCCTAGGTTCTCTCTATAGAGTGGCTTTTCCATGGTTTCATGTGATTCTACGTCGAAATTTGTTGCCATTTCATTCCAGTTAGTGAATCCTATTGTATAGAAACAATGCAATAGGAATCAATGCAATAAGCGCTTTGTCACATTTTAAATTAAGCGTTTAAGAATAATCAAAGTGGGTGTGGGACTTGCAGAATTTGCCAATATACGTGCAATAGGCATCAAGACATATGCGAGAATCTTGAATCTTGGCCTGCAAATTACAAAAAATAAGTAAAAAAGATGCAGTGCAACTAACACATATTTTTTTTCCTAAGAATGGATATTTAATGACACGCGTTGAGTTCACCACAGAGAGTTGTTATGATCATATACGACACGCTTCACTTAGATACACTTTCCAGAGATGCATATAATAAGCTAATCCAAACACCCCTCAACATCGGTTCTATAAAAAATGCACTCTAGTCACGCCATAAATATTTTAAATATCTAACTTCTCACAATTGTTGTTGAACGCCAATATAGGGACATTTTTCACGCACCAACTAAAATCCATACAAAAAGGGTAAAGGTAATTGAGTAAAAATGAGGCAAAACCCATGTCAGTGGCCTACCAAGATCAGACCCACCCTCCTAACATTGATGCCTAGTTTCATTTCTTAACTCCTACTACTTTCCTATGATATGCTTTTTCTTCTAATCCACTTCTTTTAAAGCAAAAGCAGTTTTGTTACTGTTTTGATTTCATTTCTAGCATGATATGCTAAAGGAACCTGAAGACACTATGAAAGTTGAATGCACAAATTTAATCATATAAAAAACCAATAAGGGAAACTCACCAAGCAAGCAAATGATAACGATAACTGAGGATCACTTGGGTGTGCCGCCTATACAACATATAATTTTGCGACCTTTGCAATTGTCTTTGAATAGCACCGTACCATCCATGAAGTCGTTTATTTTGACACTGGTTAAAAGGGAAAATTTGCTACTCTTATTATATGTAGAGAGCAAAACAAATCAAAATATTAAAAAAATCTCAGTGGTCAAATTATTGCAAATGTATCACGCCACATCTTGAAGCATACCACCCATTATTTTTTCGATCCCTGCACACTTAAATTTCCAAACCCGCTATTAGTGTTTAGATTTAATCTAGAAGTAAGGTATGGGATTAACAATACTCCTCCGAAGCTCATTCTTCTTTCAATGCTACTGCGACCACTAATGCTTCCGGCTGATCCTGTAATCCGAGAGCCAGGATTTCCTAAAATTGGTGACAATCCAACTCCAGAAGTTACTAATTGTTGCAGAGGTAGGAAGAATTCCTGGAAACCACCAACTGCATTTTGTGGACTGGGCCTTGCTAGGACTGGATTGAACATATATCTTAAATATTCATAATCGAATAAAACAGCATTATGTGAATGGATTCGTGTCATTAGGATTCACTTGGTTTGGTCATCATTTATATGATGCAAAAAGAGGCTAAACCATTTGACTACAATCAATGCATTTAAGAAAAAAATAAGGCTAATATATCATGGTTAAAAGTTTACCAGCATTGATCTGATTCATTGCTCTCTTTGTTGGAAAACATAATCCGTTAATCTTTGTTAAGGGCTGCAGATTTTCTGGTTTGGGCCGCAGGCCAACAAACCCAATAGACAGACCCGAAACCCAAGTTAGATTAGCAGTTATATACGGTTAGTTATAGGGTTTAGAAAAGACATGTTGTTTACTTTTTATTAAACGGTGTATACCTCACAAAACACACCGATTCACTTTGTATATATAGATAGGATCTCTGTAAATCACATTAACCCTTTTTCCACTTTATATATCAGATTATTATTAAGGGTTCAAACCCATCTTCTTCGTTCTTTTTTATCCTTGAATACATGATGTTGTCATGATGCTTGTTTGATCATCATATGATCTTGGAAATCATTGAAGACCTGTGCATATCGATTTACATATGTTTCTACACGTGGTATCAGAGCGAAAGGGATCAAGCAACACTTCAAATCATGTTCATTCATCATTCAAGATTCAACCTGCATTTCTTTAAAGAAGATGCAAATATGGATGTCAATTAAAGATGAAAAGGTGTCCAATTAAAAAAGAAAGATTAGAATCGATTACAACATTTCAAGACTTCTTATTTGGTTTAAGATAAGAAAGTTTTTTTAAGATTTTACTTATTTGGTTTATGATAAGTAATATATATGTTTTTAAGTTTTTTATAAAGTTTTTAAAAGTTTAAAAGATTTTAAGATTTACATTATTAAGTTCTTAAAGAATGAAGATATCAAGATTGAAGAAGGCATCAAGGAACAAGAAGATTGGAAGAAAACAGAGATTAACAGATTAGGGGGAATATGTTGGAAAACATAATCCTTTAATCTTTGTTAAGGGCTGCAGATTTTTTGGTTTGGGCCGCATGCCAACAAACCCAATAGACATGAAACCCAAGTTAGATTAGTAGTTATATACGGTTAGTTATAGGGTTTAGAAAAGACATGTTGTTTACTTTTTATTAAATGGTGCATATCGATTTATACATGTTTCTACACTCTTCACATGCTCATCTGGTTTAATATCAACAATCAAAGTCTAAATTATCTCAAATCCATATGCAGACATAGCTAAAGATTATAAAAAAGAATATTTATCGGTCTTTGCAAGCTTGACACTATAGCACATATTCATCGGAGTTTTGATATGTGCTGGTCGGATCTCTTAATTCGCATATTGATGTATGTGTGTGAATGATCGGGGAATATACGGTTTGATTAGGGGATTCGATGATTTGGAAGTGGTATTTGGGGAAGATGATTAGCATTCGATTAGTTGTAGATGCACCAGACGCCCCATCTCGACTTCTTTTTACTAGAAAATAGATCTGATAGTTAGAACCCATGGTTCTGTACGATTCAGAAAATAAATAAGGAAAATGAAGGAGAGCAAAATACAATGCTGACATTTCGATTTACCTTGAGCTCTAGAACGTGTAGGTACCTTCTGTCATATAAATTACAGCTGCTGCTCACATCTGGACCATTACCTTGGTTCAGCAAGCTTGCAACCTCAGTAGCTCTCTTCACCATAGCAATCAAACCTGCAAATCAAAAGGAAATTTGAATTCACAACATGGAACCAAAGGCTATAAACTCAAATAAATAGCAGACTTGTTTATACGTGAATGACTTTGTTAATATTTTGATGTGCATTACAGAATCAGTTAGCAACCTTATGGTTATCTTAAATTTTAAATATACTTAAACCAAGGTTTTTGTGGTTTTTCGACTTAGGTTAGAAGAAGTTACTTGTATATAGAGTATTACTTATGGTTGGAAGACGGATGGCAACATTGGTAACATAAATAGAAAATAGAATAAGGTCAGAAAAGGCACCTAAAGTTCAACACATGATATCTTCTGTCAACGAATGCAGCGAACGTTGTAAAAATTTTCCCGTGACCATAAGAAACATAATACAAATAATGTAAACAAAGTTTATGCATACATCACTATACCTTGATTAATGTGTCAAATCAACAAAGCACTCTCCTCCTTCACTTCCACCATCGCAGCCACAACTAAATTGAAATTTTGGAATATCCGTAGCCTGCAATTGATACATATCATAATCAGTTATGAATTTTTAAATGCTTAACAGATTTTTGAATGCATAACCTAACTAAACACACGTTAAGAGGGTGTTTAGGATTGCTTGTATAATGTAGTTTTGAGTGTTAAGATGAATTCTGTCGGCAAATACCTAAATATGCATCCATTAACCGTTACTACCACTTCCTCTTACTCATGAAACTCACATAAAGTAAGTTAGTACCTTGCTGGATTTTTTAAGCAGATAAGCCGCATGAACTACACTAACTTTTTGTACTTGTTTACATTTCCTAAAACTTATATTTATCGAGTTCATTTTGTTCTCAAACTCGATAAACTTCAACTTCATAAACCTATAACCTAGTGTCCAAGTGCTCATTTTATATTGCAATTAGTCTTATTTACAAACCAAATCTCAAAATCATACCATAACTTACATTAAAGTTCACCCCAATAAAATTAAATAACTAAATCATACCATTATTTACAAACCAAGTCTCTAAATCAATATATGGACCTGCAATAATAGACAACCCAAAACCATCTACTTAAATTTACTCAATACCATCTACCGTCAATATAAACTAAATCGTATAATAAAAAAGTGCTTACATATCTTTATGTATTTAGTCTACGCACCATATACTTTTTTTTGCATGTGTCAGTTGTGTGAAGATGAGATTAATAGGAAGAATAAAACCATCCACCATCTCTTGATTATAATCCGATTTTGGGAGGGGTGAATTTTTGGGCGGGAAGATGATAAGGGAAGAAAGGATGGGCACATGGATCACCGCCATCTCTTGATTATGTTTGCTATTTAGGATTGATGAAACATAGAAACCCGTGTGCAACTCTTCATATGCTCTGTATTAAAGTGACTTGATAGAAACAAAGAAACCCTTGATATGCAGCTATGATAGCCTCGGGGTATTAATTAGCCGATGGTTTGTATAACCGAAACTGACAGAACTCTTGATATCCATCTTGACCCTCCATACATGAAAGGTTTGTGCCTTTTGGCAGATTAAGAGGCTGTCATAATCAATTCAATAGATCATAACTTACAACCCATTTATTACAAAAACTGAATCTTATAATAGTATAGATTATGAGTTCTATTCTATTTAGTTTATTCATGAATACATATATGTCAAAATAACCGGCTCTGGACAGTTCCCTGGTTGAGTTATTGATAAAATTTTCAAATATCTCTGACAAATAATGAGAATGAGACAATCCCAGTCCCATCCATAACACGGATCTGCAACTTGAACCTATCAAAGGAAAAACAATGTTTATATTCAGAATCATAGTTCTCTTGTATCTAGCGCTGTGTATTATGAAGTAGCACCCCATGTGGTATTCCGCTGCATTGTTGTATTTTTGGGGGTGTTACAACCAGAGCGTGTCCCTTTTCTGATCAGACACAAGTTCCTCAGCTTCGAGAACAATCACTTCGCCTTTTTTTGTTACCTTACAAAAGCACCCGTGCATATCCAAATTGATTCACATAAGAAGGTTACATTAAAATTAAGAAGAAACAAACATGTATCCAATAATGGTAAAAGGACTGTCTACACAACGAAAGCTATTATGCTCTTCAGACAAACTCATCCAAACACACTATAATAGCTAATACTGTATATGACTAAAAAACTAAAATCAAACACGACATCTATATATAAAGCAATAAGCAGTTCATACACTAAATTACCCATGCAAACAGAAAAACATTACATATGAAGGCCATTGTCAATTATAAAACTACAACGTCCTTTGGGTAAATAAAACCTCATAGATCATTTTATTGGAAATATTGGTTTATAATTATCACGGAGTATTAGGAAATATTATAACTCAGTTATCAAAACCAACAGATCTTACCACCGATAGAAAAATATTTTATGAACATGAAGTTTGTAATTGGTAATGTGGTTGGTAACATTACAGTTGTTGGTCAAATTTGTAAAGAAACTTCTTTAAACATGACCACTTTCAAATAGCCTAATCTCACTCATTCGTACATGTTTGTTATCACTCATTTGTAAATGTTTGTTATCACTTGAACTATCACTTTAAACATGACCACTTTCAAATGACCACTTTCAACCGCAACATTTTGCAACAACCAAAATTTTTGTTAATGAAGATGCAAATCCGTTGCAAAAACATTCAAATTTTTTTATTTATAAATAGCATTATTTAGCTTTTCGTCAATCCAGTTTTATCCCATAATACGCAAAAATTCAAAACAAAATATCTCTAAATACACAAATCAAACCGATAATATTAATCATCTGAATACCCAAAATATCATAAACGTTGTCAAAAGCATTCTATCCAACTCAATGTTACGAGTTATAAAGTTATAGAGTGTATCAAAAGCTTTACCAAACACAACATATTATTTACTAAGGAGGGGGAATGCGAAGCTATTTTGTGTACATTGTGCAAACATCTCGGCAATCTTTACATTCACTTCTTTCACAATTTCTTCCTTCATTGTCAACGCATGAGACTTACGTTTTTCTTCATATTGCTTTCTATTATCTTCTTTAGCTTCCTCAAATAGCTCTTTATCTCTCTCGCTTCCTTGAGCTCTTCGAAAGACTTTTGTAATACTTCAACCTACAAATCACCATATTTAAACCCATTATAACTCATTTTGTACACGGATGCTAAATCTAATTGAGATGACACTCAATACTAGTGATGGTATGATTTGATGAAGACCATGTGGACTAGTTGTGCTTAACTGAGAGCATAGTTGCATTACACATTAAAGAATAAGAATGCTTTAAAGTTTTGGAAGATGTGGAAGATAATTGTGTCAATAGTTGATGTTACACAACTTATGAGATAATAGTGTGTCAAGATATTTGGATATATATGAACAAACAATCATCATACATATTCAAGAACTTCACTTATTGAATTCTTAAAATAAGTATTCTCAAAATTCCTAAAGATCAAATCTAGTTGAAATTATGAAATCCAAGCCTTTTCAACAAGTACGATTGTCGTATCTTGAGGCATGATTTGTCAACTAGAATTTTCATGCATTTGATCTATTTAGTATTTGGATAAGGGATGTTATAGACAATTTTATTAATGATAATGATACGAGGTATGTGGGTTATATTTAATATAAATTGTGTCCTATATTTGCATGTTTAAATCCATGAATAATAAATGTATTATTCTAAATTAATCCGTTGTCGATTAACAATATGGGAATAGTGTTAAACTAAGACAATTCTGAGTGATTGGTGATATTGGAGATATTTGATATTGGTGATATTAAGGATAAGTCCACCAAACTCACATGATATTCATAAGATGAATATTGGATTTCCCCAACTAACAAGATTATCACTTTATGGATCGGCGTCATTAAGTGAATCTTGTAAGTGATTTTAATTTACTAAATCCTTAGACTTGAGATGCAAGTAGGTTTAGCATATGTGGATATTCCTTCTTGATATAGTTTAAGTTATCCTGAATAAGGTAACTAATAAGGGCTATGTCAGAATGGTTTATGCTACATGATGACTGGACACTTGTAGTCAATATAGAATTTGTTCCTTCAATAGTTGAAGTATGATGCCACTGGGCCCCTCGTAGGGTTAATCAGATGTATGTGTGGCCGCACCCAAAAACTCAGGGAAAGATATGTCTCATAGATTTTCAGTAATTTGATTACTACACTATATGAGAAATACAATCGTTAAAATATGGAATGAACATTGATCATATCACATTTTAACAACGGTATCGGAACAACGGGATTATTAAATTAACAAATCATTTGTTCATGTTCATGTGAAACCGATCTCGAATTTCAGGAGCAAGTTGCGTGATGCTAGACGCATACCATGTTATATATTAATTTGGTAATGTCCACGTGGGTTGCTGTTGGAATATGACCATGTACAAATAATATATGTCCGGAAATTATTGGTACATGTCCCAAGCGGGATAGTTTAAATCTCTAAAAAGAGGTATTAAATTTTAGAGAAACATGTAATATAAAATCTAATTACATTACAAAAACTAACCACAACACATAAAAATCTTATCAAAATTGTTATTACTAAATTTAAAGTTATCATAGACCATTTTTCTAGAAAAATAATTAATCTTGTATTGACAAGATAAAAGGGGTGTTTGTCTTATCTTATGTTGTTAGAATTTTTTTGTTCTTCCGATGCTAATTATATTTGCAACGGAAAATAAATTTTAGTTTCTTTTACTTATTTTTTTGTCTTTCGTTGCAATTCCGTTGCAATTATGAAAATTTGCAACGGAATTGCAACGGAAAATAAATTGTAATTTCTTTTAGACTTATTTTTTTGTCTTTCATTGCACTTTCGGTGCAATTTTGTATAAGAACGTATTGTAAACGACCGTTAAAAGTATTTAACAAAAAACATTAGTGTTTATTAGTTAAAAGACTATTGTGCAAAATGCCAAAAAAGGAAAGGTTGGTTTTTCCCTCTCTTCTCCTTGGGTCGGCCGAACCTACAACCCAAAGGGGATTGGGCTTGTTTGCTTATTCTCTAAGTTGTGTATGCTATATAAGAAGGACTTGAGGTTCATTGTTAGGTGAATGCTTGAAAGTTAAAAACATAAAACCCCCTCTTGTTCCCTCCCTTAGTCGATCGGCAAAACAGCCCTTTTAGGGTTTTCGGTTTTGCCCCTCCTCCTCTTAACCGATCAAACATACACGCTTTAGGGTTTTGTGTCGATCGTTTACCATCACCACTACCGTGGTGTTCGTGTTCGTGTGTTGATTGATTGAAGAACGAAGAGGTGATCGTTTGCTAAATCACTACTAGTACTAGCATACTTCGTTGTTTGCTAAGAACGTATTGTATGTGGAAGCTTAGAGAGATCTTACTTTATATCTTGGTTGTTTTGCGTGTGACATTATACACACGCGTATATTGAAGACTCGTGTTTCATTATTTGCTAAAAGGTACACATCTTCAATCTCTTGTTAATTAATGTGTTCTACATGATCTTAATTCCGCTGCGTACTCGTGTTAATTAATATGGTTAATTAGATCGTAAAATCCAACATAAACAAACATAGAAAACAACCCTTAAGTGACTAAAACAGCCCCTAAATGACTAAAACGGAGTCTAGAAACGATTCAACAATATTCCATTTATTCCGAATTTATGCAAACTATTCACTGTTAAACCTTTAGCAAATAAGCTATCACAACTCTTCTACAAAATACATGTGTTATTGAAGTTAACATGTAATGTAAGTTTAATACATAAAATCGACATGTAATTGGAACCAATTGCAGTAGAAATGAACAAGTTTATATACATTTAGGTCACATGAACCCAAAATTTGAAAATCACCAAAATAATAAATTGACACATGAGTATGTCAAATTGTTTATAAAATTAAGGATATAATACATGAAACTACTTGATCTGTGGATTAATAGATTTGAATCGAGAGTAGTGATGGTGAATAGCGTGGGTTTGTGGTTAGTGATGGAGTACAGAAAAATAGTCAAATGAGATGAAGAGGGGTGAGTTAGTAGAATAATGAAAATAATGTTTGGGGAAGCCAAAAAGATGCGGGATAATGAAACGAATATTTTGATTTTTGGCGAAAATTTTCGGCGGGATAGTGAAAATCTCTAAAAGAGGTATTAAATTTTAGAAAAAGTATATAAAATCTAATTACATTACAAAACTAACCACAACAACATAAAAAATCTTTATCAAAATTGTTATTATAAATTTAGTTATCATAGACCATTTTTCTAGAAAAATAATTAATCTCGTATTGACAAGATTAAAGGGGTGTTTGTCTTATCTTATGTTGTTAGAATTTTTTTGTTCTGAAAATTTGCAACGGAATTGCAACGGAAAATAAATTGTAATTTCTTTTAGACTTATTTTTTTGTCTTTCATTGCACTTCCGGTGCAATTTTGTATTATTTGCAACGGATATGCAACGGAAAAAATAACAATATATATAAAAAAAATTAGTTTATATTTTGCAACGGATTTGCAACCATTTTCTTTGTCGATGCTATTCGGTTGGTAATTCGTTGCATTTCGGTTGCAAATTTGCAACAAAAATATACCGTTGCAAACTTTTTGTTGCATTAGCCTGTTTTTGTGGTAGTGAGATATGGTGTTTGTTTATAGGTTATGGATTTGAAACAGAGGGGTATTAAAGCTGAGCATCTCTCTTCTGCCCATACCAACACAAGTGGATTAAGGAATGCCAAGAGTGGCCAATATGACATTATGTAAATGACTCCTGAGAAGGAGTGTAATGTTCCCACAAGGTAAAGATTGCTAACAATCAAGGTTAAACATTGAGATCTTATATTGAAAGGTTATAACGTGCAAAAACCATAGATATCTTCAGGGACCTCTTTATCTGTCTAGAGTACTAGTTATTATACCTGTGCACGCACGGGATTTTTACATAACTTATTTTAGTTATGTAGTAGTATCGAATATTATTAGTTTAAAGATAATTGCATACAATTATATTGTACATAATTGTACCCGTGTGCGCATGAGTTTTGACATAAGTCACACTAACATGGTTTTAGTATAAGTCCAATTTATTGAAGATTTGTGTATTTTTATTATAAACATATCTATTAAAAGTTCATATTCGCATTCTTTGCTAATAATTTAGCAGAAATGTTTTGTGTTAGTTGTGTAGTTTGGATTTAATCACCTTCCCTAATCCGCAATGATTGTAAACTACTATGAATATTTATCTTGAATGTACAGGTCCCAAAAATAGTCATTAATCAAGTTGTGTAGATTAGTTAGTTAGAGTATGCATCAGTTGGAAAGGATTTAAATGTGTAAATTTGATAAAACGTTGTTTGTTTAGGAGTATTTTTCTTGTGGCAGAACCTTATGAACCAAAGTACATGGCAACCAAAACCTGTGAAACTACAGTCACCCTCTAAAGTGCATCAGACATGATGTCTTGAAAAAGTCACAAATTTTGACTCAAATTAAAGCAATAGTTGTGATATACAGCATATATTATCTAATGGGGCCATCCAACTACATTCACAAAAGCCAAAGTTAACAAATCACAATCTGATGCAACTTAATTATGTAATTTTGATAGAAACATAATCCGATTTCCACAGGTCTTGATAATCTCCAGGATCATATAATGATCAAACAAGCGTCATGAACATAATTAATACATATATATATATACACACACACATATATATATAAAACAGGAACTAAACGCATAGACTACTGAACATGAGCAAGAGTAATGGACACTCAGTGAGCACCATGTACACTCAACTTTTGTATGTATCTGTAGGACCTTCCAACATCTTAAAACTGCACGTGAATTGGGAAGACCTTGCACCTTATACCTGCTTATTAAATACTGGAAACCACAATGCATCCGTAACAGATAAGAAAGCAAGAATACTTTGATGCAATAACAGAAAGTAATGGCGAGGATAAAATTATATCAGTTAAGCTCTAAGAATCCAGATTTGAAATTACCTTTCTCGACATCAAAGTTCACATGACCAAACTCCACCTTCCATCGCAAGTTCTTTGCAACGATACCAGTTACCTCCAGGTCATTTGGTGGTGGTGTACGGTATGAATGCAGTTCGATGAACACCTCAATTATAAAACTTATACATCTGTAACGACTACTGGTGATGCTTAACTCCATATAAAATGTCCCTACATAATGTCGAAAGGTAATTTGTTTTTGTGGTAGAACCACTCCACTAATGACCTAACATAATTAACTTTATATGATGTTTAAATTGTAACTGGTAAACAACATTTTGAAAACGTATAGAGTGGTATCACTGAAGAAAAATGTTAGTAATTTGTACATCGTTAAAGTTATCAGATTTCTTTTTTTGACAACGTATTGTTTTGGTTAGAATATATGATGCACATTAGTACTATACATGAATCAATTTTTTGGCAATTTCAACCCGTTGTACATATTTGTACACTAACTGTAGAAGACATCTTAATATTAAATAATTTCGCCTCCTTAAAAAAAGTAATGCTCTACATGGCAGTAACATAAGATGTCTTCAAATTAGGATGAAATATGTAAAGGTACTCCTTATTGTGACAAAAAGGTTTTTCCATAATATTGTTTTTGGCTAAGGATGCCCTCTAATTATGTATAAAATCAACTGGTTATCAAGTTTGTTGTCAAGGAGTAGCAAACTAAGTAACAGCAAGCTAAGCTGCAAGCATCAGTAGGCTAGCCTGCAAAAAATTAATAACACTAATGAGCTCCACAAATCCACTCTAACATCCCCTAAATTCTTAATTAGGCTCGGTTGCTAAGATTAATTAAATGCATACCCATATAAGAGCTTAACAAAAAAACTATCGTGTACCCATAAATTCAATAATATCTTCACATTTAATCAAAACGCGCAACCTAGCCTATCCTACTTTGACAAAAACTGAGTTTCCTCTCTTAGACAAACTGTCAAAACTTCATTATAATTGAAGGCTAACTTTCACCATACTATCCATTAACAATAATTTTAACTTCAAAACTAACACAAAACAGTTACACTATATAATCAACTACCACAACGCAAAGTAACATACTATCCGTAATATGCTTTATTTAAGTGCATTAAACAAAGAAGAAAATCAAATAACAATACCTTTCCAACATAAGTTTGAACCATCTTTCCAATGTCCTTCACTATAATTTAGGCCGTCCCTCTGCAAAAGAAAGTTAGATTTAAAAAAGTATTTAAAAGAAATAACATGGTTTTTCTTTCTGGATTAAAAATATTAAATCTTCGTAATCAACCTTAGTTTTGAATAGATACACGATACTCTCAGGTGTTAAGGATGTGGCGCACTTCCTCTAAAAGAATCGTGTAAACGAAATTCAAGTACTGTAGCAACATGAACACCTTTCAACCCACCATGAGTGTTCCTATTTAGCTTGCTTATGAGATTCTCGTAAACTAATATGGATAATCTTAGTTGAAGCTTATGAAAGTGGCTATGTTCTTTATGTAATTTAAATCCCTAACTTAATTTCGGACAGTAAGACTGACGCACTGCTGTGCTAGTAAGACTGACGCACTGCTGTGCTAGTAAGACTGACGCACTGCTGGGATGTATTACATTATACAATCGTTGAGTTTGCACAGATGAACACAATATTCATCTACACATCTTATTAAGCTTATTATGTAACAGACAAGATTCAAGTGATCAAAGCTATGTAAAAACATTGATATTGCTGGCTACACTTACAAAACGTATCTGCATATACTCTAATTAAGAGTGTTTTTGCATATAGTGATTAGAAATTAAATTTGCGTATGTTATATAGTTATGCATTGATAATAATTCACCTAAAATGTATTGGCTTAGAGATTTCATATAAACCTGCTCCTTAAGATTTTCATTAAGAAATGCATACTAATGTCATGGCTTAGAGATTAAGCAACTAACACAGAACCTAATGGGTACGGCCCATCTATATAATTGGACCGGCCCATCTAATCTAGTTTGATCTAACACAATATTTTAGTAAATATCAAATAAAGGATCAAACATACCTTTGAGGATTAAACCTCTGCAAACATAGTCATCATTATCCTACTTATTCCTAATCTTCTTTGATTGTTAGTTGTAGTTGATCCCAAATCAGGGTGAAGATAATTAATTGCCTAGCTAATTACCAAAGATGGTTACCGGATATCACTTGAAATCATGTAATCACTTTCCAAAGAAGATTATTCGACCATATGCCTGGGTGTCATGAATACCTCCTTGGGATAAAACCAAGTGTTTGTTCTTGTTCTAGGCACACATCAAGAACACTGCGTTTCTATGTGTTTTTATTTTCTGTGTGTTTTTCCATGCAATTGTGATCCCTATTTATAGGGGATTTACTCAAAACCTATTCATGGAATTAATTTCCATAATTATCCTCTATAATTTAGGAATTAGTGGTTAAATTGTTTAATTTGCTCCCCGCTCCTCAAATCATCATATCAATGAATCACATAGGAATGTCAATGCTTCACATCTTTTCTCCATCGAGTTAAGGCTGGATGGAGTGGTGGTGGTAAACCCACCTGACACGTCAGCGCCACATCAGCTTTCTCTCTCCAAATAAAACTCACCTTACAACTCACCTTTCAACCATAATAAGAACTCATCTTACCACTAAAACTCACATTTCATTAAAATACCCACTTTATATAAAATATACCCCACTATATACCCACATACACTCACAACTAATTAAAATACAATATATATAAAGAGAGGGGACCCACCATTTATCAAACTCACATATGTGAGTTTCTCTCCGAAGTGTGACAAAAAATGGGTGAAACTCACCATGATAGTGGAAGTGACCTAGGTGAGTTTTGGGGGTGGGATGGCACTCACGCGTGACTTCATAAGTCACCTAAGTGAGTTTTGCCAAACTCACCTCCACTCCGTCCAGCCTAATGTGAAGGTATTTCTTTAACATCCTTCTCGATCAAGATTTTCACCGTATGCCTACAAACAATTCCATGAAACTCGAACAAATGACAAGAGCATTGGATATCACATCCGTCCTCGTTACAACTAACGGTGTATATAACTCTATTTTTTAAATCCCCGTGTTTCACTTGCATATTATTTGTTACATGAAACATGGATAGTGTACCATTTGTGTCGAACAAAGAATAGTTACAGAATATCATACCACGCAACACTTTTGAAATCAAATTATGTCATGAGGTTATATGAAGAATTGAGTGAAACAAAATCGGCCTTGTTTTCTTTTTCAATCTTGTTCTTCCATGCATTGCCATATTGTTTAACAAACTGCCATAAAGATGTTTTTGAATGAACATACCCATCAAAAAAAGAATTCATGCTTTTAAGGTTTTTTTATAGCCTTATATTGACAAAACCCACTAAATTTTTGAGGGATCTTTTTCATTATATGCCAAAGACAAAGACGATGATAAGATTCAGGAAATACCATTGCTATAGTCAAAAGTTATATATGCGCTGTATTCATTAGTTAAATATGTATTGTCAAAAGTTATAACATCACCAAATGATTCGTAAGCTACCTTAGACCTCGCATCAGCCCAAAACACATTTTTCAAGCGACCTTCATCATCCATATCAAGCACATAAAAAAATTTGGGACTTCGACTTTGCATACGTACAAAATAGTCACGAAGTGCTTCGGCATCACCAACCCTAAGTCTTAATTATCTTACTTTTGCGATGTAGTTTCTACAATCTTTTTCATCAAGAGGCATATTCTCGTACCCTTTAGCTTAGACTACAAATTAAGAATGAAATTTTTTGTTTAATGGAATCTTGGCGTAATCATTTAACTCAAGTCTTTGCTTAAAGTATGAATCCATTTTCTTATTGGATCGATGATATCATGATTTTTTTAGACTTAAAACATGATTATGCTCTAACCTAACACGTGAAATAAGACATTTTCCATTTACACTAACAATCACATTACATTTTGTTTTCCTTGATAATCTTGTCGTGCCAGATTGAGTCTTAGGTATGTATGCACCTCCTTTAGAACATCCAAGCGCATAGTATGTTTTCACCTTCTTTTCTTACACTTGATTTTCGAGTCCCAAATCTAGTTTCGAAAGCATATTATTTTATAAATATCATAGAGTTCCTCTTCCGAATCAAACTTCATACTAGAATTTTATAGTCTCTTCAAAAATATCGATTACATTTTTGTTCTGAAAAAGTTCTGCATCTTGAGGATCGAGATTGGTACTATCGTGTACCGTCTCCAAAACTCCATACACAATCCCGACACCCTAAAAATAATCAAAAGATCATACTTTAAATAAGACTTCCATAAATTACATTTCTAATATATGGTCTTTAATGTAGTCAAATCTGCTACTTAAATAGGCAAAAGATATTACAAAACATTTAATGTAGTCAAACCTGCCACTTAAATGTTTGTAACCACCCATACCTCTAAACCTATTTCTAGTATGATCCGATTCCCACAATTGCACTAAATTTCCAACAATCCTCCCCAACTTAGTACAATTCCTTTGCATGAAAAATTTAACATTAAACAAAACAAGTGCATAAATGAAAATGTCGTGAGGATTGAATTTCAATCTTAGTAAATTACATGTTCAAATATTTAAGAATCAGGGTGTTCTAAGAATTGAACCCTTCAACCCATTTGAATACCTGAAGATAAAATACATACAAGTTTTCAAACATATAAGAAACTCCTGACACTATACAAGCCATGTCTCCATATCCAATTCATAAATGTTGTAAGAGCCAAAGTCCATGCTCCCTGAGGCGGAAAAACCTCAACATTTACATAGGCGGTTCCTCTTTATTCATGCTCCTGCTAAGCACTTTTTCAAAGAAATTAACCATTAAGAAGTTAACAATTTCATCCTCCTATTCAGCATGCTCAAAGCACATTCGTGGGAAGATATGTAAATACATGTGCTTCAGTTCTCTGAACGTTCAGCTTTCCACATTGAACTCAGCTATCAAGTTTTCTTAGTAGGGAGTTGGGTGTCCTAGCATTCAACGACTTACTTGGACTTTAATCCCATCCCTTCAGCATACTTTATAACCAAGTCTCTAGTCAGTCCCTTCATCAAGTGATGAGATAAGTTTTCTTGAGACCTTAAAAACTCTATAGATATCACCATATTCATGATAAGCTCACGAATCAAGCTATGCCTGACATTAAGTGTCTCGACTTCCCATTGTACATCTGGCTCTAAGCCTTTTCCAATGTAGCAGTACTATCACATCGGATACATATAGATGCTATAGGTTTATACCACAATGGAATATGAAGGAGCAAGTTTTCCAACCATTCAGCTTCCTTACCAGCATCTGCTAGAGACAAATTCATATTCTGTGGTTAAACCTATAATGCAAGTTTGCTTCTTGGAAGCCAAAGAAATTGCAACACCACCAAGCTGAAATACACAACCACTTGTAGATGAATTGTCCTCAGTGTTGTTGATCCAGCTTGCATCAGTGTAACCTTCGAACACTGAAGGATCCGGTATATGTCAATTTATTGTCTATGGTTTTCTTCAAGTACTTCAGTACCCGCTGAATTGCTTGCCAGTACTGAGTACCAAGATTACAAGTATACCTACTCAGTTTACCTACTGCAAAAGCAATATCAGGCCTTGTACAAGTCGTGGCATACATTAGGTAGCCAATCACTCTAGAATACTCAAGTTGAGATACAACCTGACTATTATTGGGCATCAGCTTCTCACTTGTATCTATAGGAGTACTTATTGGAGTGCAATCAAAGTAATTGAATTTTTTAGTACCTTCTCAATATAATGAGACTGAGAAATTTCTTTCCCATTACTTTCATGTTTAGTCTTAATTCCAAAGATAACGTCAGCCTCCCCCATGTCCTTCATAGAAAACCTTGATGACAAAAATTCCTTTGTCAGGTCAACCTAAACATGGTCAATACCAAAGATCATCATGTGATCAACATATAGGCAAATGATGACTCCTTTACTAATTTTATCAAATTTTCTATATACACATTTGTCAACTTGGTTAAGTAAATAACCATTAGACAAAACCACTTCATCAAACTTTTGATTCCATTGCTTACGTGTCTGCTTCAGTCCATATAAAGACTTAATCAGTTTACACACCTTGTTTTCATTGCCAGGCTTGATGAAGCCCCGAGGTTGGTTCATATATATCATTCAAGAAAGCTGTTTTCACATCTATCTGATGAATAATTAGATTGTGAATTGATGTCATAGCAATCAGTAGTTTTATGGTACTGATACGTACCACTGGAGTATAAGTATCAAAGTATTATATTCCTGACTTTTGTTTAAAGCCTTGAATGACTAGCCTTGCCTTGAACTTTTTAATAGTTCCATCTACCTTTAGTTTTCTTTTAAAGATCCATTTGCAACCAAGAGGTTTGCAACATGGAGGTAGATCAGCCAACACCCAAGTGATGTTGCCCATGATGGAGTCCATCTCATCATTAATTTGTTCTTTCTAGAAAGCAACATCCTGGGACTTCATTGCTTCATTAAATGTTTTGTGGTCATCCTCAACATTAAACCAATAGGAGTTTTGGTCAGAGACCTCATCCCTTTGTTCCTTCAATTAAGTATAATTGAAATTCAAGTCCAAAATCCTTTGGAGTCCTATTCCTTTTTTTTCAAAGCTCAAGTTCAGGTTGTTGAACAACCTCTTCAGTGACCTCTTCAGGGACCACTGAACCACCAATGTTTTAATTTCAATTAGGAATCCTAAGACTTGGTCTAGGGACTGATGAGAATCTATTCTCATTAAAGATTGCATCCTTTAATTGAATTATCAAGTTAATTAAAACTGAATCATTAGGCTCAATGACATAGAACCTAAAAGCCTTAGAATGCTCAGTATATCCAAAAAAGATGCATTTAATGCCTTTTTTACCCAAAGTTTTTAGCTTTGTATTAGGGAGTCTTACAACTGTCCTACAACCTCAAACCCTGAGCTAGTTCAGGTTTGGTTTCCTTTTAATCCAGATTTCATAAGGGGTAATCTTGTTCCTTTTATTAGGAACCCTATTTAATAAATAGCAAGCTGTTATAGCTTCACCGCATAACCCTTGACTTAGTCCTGAGTAGGACAACATAGAATTAACCATCTCTTTTAGTTCTCTATTTTTCCTTTCAGATATACTATTTTGTTGTGGAGTATAAGGGGGAGTCGTTTCATGGATAATACAGACTGAAAATCAGAGTATCCATGTACTCACTTCCCCTATCAAAATCTTTTTATTAGAGACTTTTGTTGTAATTCAACTTCTACTTTGAATTTATCTAATGCTTCATTCTTAGTATCTATAATACTAAAAGATAGAGACCCTAAATTTATTGGGGTTGTATCTTTAAATGCTCTCAACTCAAAATCCACTTCCTTCCTGTAGTGTAATTCATTCATTCGGCGTGATACATTGTTCCACATTCCTCACAGAATACAAACCAACCCTCATCAACTCTCAATCATTATTACATACAGCCCCTTAATTTAATGGGGTTGTGTCTATTAAAAGCTATCCTCCAGGTGTTTAAGATGAAGGTGAAGGGTTGCTTCAGTTCCAATTCTCTTTAACCATTTACATCCAATTCATTCTTCAATTTATATAAGCTAAAGTATCAGAAATCGCTGAAGGTAATTCAATCGATCCTTATTAAAACATATTCAGATTCATCAATTTATGTTAGGGCTTGATTTAATAGGTTGAAGGTAAATCATCTATGTTTTTTAAGGTTTGGGATTGTTTTTGAAAAATTTTGGGGGTTCTTTTCTAGAGAGATTTTGTGGAATCGGTGTAGTTAGTTTTGAGCAATTTGATTAGTTGTATTATCTTTTTGTTGTTTTTAACATATTCAAGGTTCCTTGATGGCTTTATGCTTTGTATCATGGATAGTAAGTTGAGCTAATATTTTGACATGCAGTTTATATGAGTTGTAACACTTGATCTTTAAGAGTTTAAGGTATATAATTTGATACTGATTTATACTTGATGTATGACTCGCTTGTTCTCATCCCTATTTATATACCAATAAATACAAACAAATATAAGCACACAACAGGGATCAGAATCCGCGAGACCAATAAAAACCGGAAGCAGTATAGAGTGTTCCCGTGTCGTTATGTCCCAACGAGGCTGGAATGGAAAATCAAGAGACGAATTGATAATTGATGTTTGAATGTGACAAGGATGTGATTATGAATGGGCACTAAACCTAATAAGCAAAAGCACAAAAAGGTAAACAAGGAAAAGAAACTAGAACAAGCATAAAAGCTAGAAATAGTGAAAACAATTAAAACTTTTAAGCTAAAACACAAATAAGCTTAAATAAGCTTGAGACAGACAAATAAGCTAAACTAACTCTAAATAAGCAAATTCAGCATGCAATTAAGCTAGATTAAATAACAGAAACACAGCAGTACTAACAACACTACTAACAGTATTAACTACCAGTACAAACTTAGAGTTAGTACTGCTAGCTTTAAGTTAGTACTGCTAGGCTAATAAAACACAAAGAAACAAGAAATAAGCAAATAAGCTAAAACAGAAGTTTAACTACCCAAAATAAGCACTCAAGCATAAGAATAAGCAATCAGAATAAACTATAATGATAAATAAGCTAGAAAACTAAAACTGTTGAACTCTTAAAATTATTTTGAAAAGGCAAATAAGTTCTACTGAAGATAGTAAACGAAAATGGGCTTAATCTACTCTAAAAATTTAAGCAAATCTTAAATAAGCAGAACTAATAAGCTAAGAAGTAAAATGAACTAACAGTACTAGCAGTTTTAACTACCAGTACTAACTTGGAGTTAGTACTGCTAGCCTTGAGTTAGTACTGCTACCTTTGGAATCCAAGAAAATGAACCAGCAGTACTAACTTGGAGTTAGTACTGCTTGTTCTAAACACCCTTTAAAAATCATTTTTCTTTTAAGCTAATTAAAAACAGATTATCAAATAACAAATTAAAACACTTATAAGTAACTTTCAATCAATAATAAGCACTTAAATAAGCTGAATTAGTCTAACAGTATTAACTCCTAACTAACAGTTTCATCAAATGAACTAACAGCACTAACTAAGAAAGTGATACAAACTATTTTTAAACTAACAACTAAGCAAGATAAGCACTAAACAACATAATAAAGCACAAATAAGTAAACATAAGTAACAAATAAGCACTATAAGCAGTTCTGCAGTAAATAAGAAAAATAAGAAAAAGAGAAACTTACAACACCCTTGCTCAAAACAGGGTCAAATCAATACTCTACAACTCTATCCCCGCTTGCATAAAACAAGCTAGTAGTGTCCATAAGCCCATCCAGAACTGGCTTATCATCCATAAAATAAGCTGTGGTGTATTTGAGAGTGATTTTCTCTTAACTACTTAACTTTTTAAATTTACTTAATTAAAGCAGCTTGTAAACAAGCTGTATTGAGAGCTTTTTGAACACAAAACAACACAATTAAGAAACTTAACACTTGGAATTGTAAATTGACTTAAAACCTCAAATTTGCATTAAAACTTGAAAGTGTTACAAAGCTGAAAGTAAAAGCTGTAAATGACTTTAAAGAACTGAAAATAAGCTAAGTTATATTAAAAATTAAAAACTAACTCAAAACTAAGATTAACTAGTCTAGCTCAAGCTTATCAAAAGGCTTTATTTTAAGCCGAGAATTTTCTTTCTCTTCTTCTTGGACTTCTTTTCCTCTCTTCTTTTTCTTCATCTGTTTCTTGATCTCTAGAGATCTAAAACCAAGCTGTGATCTTGTTGTTCTGTATGGTGATTCTCTATAACAATATCTCCCCTTCACTCATTTCTATTTCTCTACCTCTGTTACTTCTCTTTGAGTCAATCTCACTAGCCATCGAAAAGCTGGAACAGTTGTAGTGACAGGATCTCTGACTCTCTCATGGCACACTTTACTACATGCCGGGGTGGTGGGTGGGAGAATATAGAGAGATAGGTTCTTGAAATGATATCTATCTGGTGTTCAATGTGGTTCTGCAGAGTAGGTAGACTAGTATTCTGGACGACTATCCCTCCTACTGTACCTGATAGTTTTCTGTTGGTCGTGAAAATGTAGTTTATCTAATGAGTAAGATTCTGACAGACTTTGTCCCCTCACTTCTTATACTCTCTAAGTTGTCACAATCATCGTCCCGCGATGTTTGAGCAATTTCCGAACCTCTTTTCTTTTATCTTCTCTTGTAATACATAACTTTGAGATCTTGAGTGAGCAAGTTTAGCTCCTCAAGATTTGTAATTTCTTTCATGAGTGGCTACTTATTGACTTGAGACTCTGACTTTGGATCTTCTCCATCCCGTTGACTTCGGTTTGGCCCGCTTTGGCTTTCCTTTTTTAATATCCGTTTCCTGGCACCATTACAATGCAAACAACAAATACAATGTATTTTTGGTACGTTTTTAGTCATTTAAGTCCGTTTTTAATGGAAAATGGTATGTGTAATTAAGCACATACCAAAATCCCCCATACTAAGGTATTGCCGTGTCCTCACGCAATGTTATGAAGTAAACACTCAAGAAAACTAAGAATCTCTAACCCCCTCGACTAATTACCTCAAAAAGTAGCTAAGTGTTCGCCAAGGGAAACTAAAGAATCAATAGCTTCGATAAGTCCCGTTTTCACCATTTTTATATGTACACTAACTATCCCTAATATTTTTGGATTTTTCTTTTTCTTTTCTTAACTACCTGTTTGACTTCCTTTATTATATCAACATTGGGATCATAGAATGAGAAGCGCCCATAGAATAATCTACGGATGCCCTGACGGATAAATTCATCGTCCCCGATTTTTCACTAGTTCCAAACCAAGCAATTAAACAAGATCATTTGTCAATATAAGTCTAAATGTTAAGCACTCCTAACCTTTTTTGTGGGTGAACTTTTGTGGAAACTTTTAACATCCAACATGGATATATGATTTAAATGTGTGTACTCATTTCAACTCAACCATAGATCAACTTATTTTCATAGTCGTAATTCAAGATGAATCATGACTCAAAGCAACAACTTATTAGGTCCTTGTGACTTGATTTCTAAATGTAACTTGATTTTAAAGAACGAAATTTTAACTGTAGAACTTTTTGCAACATCTTCATTATCATAATCATAAGTTCTTAAAGCTAGGAATGCGTTGCTTAGTTTGAACACCTACCTAGGCCTCGCTCCCTAGTAGGATATCACACACCAACACCGGTGTTCTTAGTTTTGAAAACCGACCCAGTGCTAGCGTAGTGGGAACTCACATCAACACCTTTCTCCTAATATGGCTAAGGATAGGTGTCCTTAGGTTGAACCTCACGCTAGACCTCGCTTCTCTGGTGAGATATTCTGAAGAATAAAGTAGAAGCCCACCCTAGGAAAGTTAAATCTAGTTTGAAAAATAAAGACTGTGTTGTTGCACCTAAAGGAACTGCTCATGTGCAGCATTCCAAGCTTAATGCGAATTATGAACTTAAATGTGTTAAGTGTAATGGTTGCATGCTTTCTGATAATCATGATTTGTGTGTTCTTGATTTTATCAATAATGTGAATGCTCGTGCTAAATCTAGATCTGTTAAGAAAAATTCAAAGAGAAAAGTTTGGAAACCAACAGGAAAGGTGTTTACCAATATTGGATATATCTGGAGACCTACTGGTCGGACCTTCACTATAGTAGGAAATGCGTGCCCTTTAACTAGGATTACCACAACTACTGAAGTGCCCCTTAGGAAATCATCTGCTCTAGATAATAAAACACCTAAACCTGTCGTCACATTGGTTTACTCAAGGAAACCTAGGAAGTCTAAAACTAGTGTTCCTGTTAACAATTATAAGGTTATTAAATCTGTAACTGCTAACAATTCGGAACCCAGTCAATCCCGGGGATCCATAGTTTCCAATGTTCCATCTTCCTCTCTTGATGAATGCAGGTCGTCCAAATTGTCCTCTGGTATTTGGACTCCGGCTGCTCCAAGCATATGACCGGAGATCGCTCTCAGCTCACCAATTTCGTCAATAAGTTCTTGGGTACAGTCAAATTCGGTAATGATCATGTAGCAAAGATTATGGGTTATGGAGACTATCAGATTGGGAATGTTACAATTTCAAGGGTTTATTACGTTGAAGGACTTGGGCATAATCTATTCTCTGTGGGACAATTTTGTGATTCCAACCTCGAAGTTGCGTTTCGTCAACACACCTGCTACATTCGCAATCTAGAAGGTGTTGATTTATTAACTGGATCTCGAGGGGACAATCTTTATACACTCTCTCTTGGGGATATGATGGCGTCCTCTCCTATCTGTCTCTTGTCAAAGGCCTCTAAAACCAAGTCTTGGTTATGGCATCGTCGTCTCTCTCATTTGAACTTCGGAGCTATTAATCATCTTGCCAGACATGGTCTTGTTCGAGGTCTCCCTAAGCTCAAGTTTGAAAAGGACCATTTGTGTTCTGCATGTGCATTAGGCAAGAGCACGAAGAAACCCCACAAACCCAAATCTGAGGACACCAATCAAGAAAAACTCTATCTGTTGCACATGGATCTGTGTGGACCAATGCGTGTCGCGAGTGTCAATGGAAAGAAGTACATCCTTGTTATTGTCGACGATTACTCTCGATTTACATGGGTAAAATGCTTGCGATCAAAAGATGAAGCTCCAGCTTTTATTATCAATTTTTTGAAGATGATCCAAGTACGACTTAAGGAAACCGTCCGACGCATCAGAACAGATAATGGAACTGAGTTTGTTAATCAGACATTGCGTGAATATTATGAGAAGGTTGGCATCTCTCATGAAACATCTGTTGCCCGCTCTCCACAGCAAAACGGTGTTGTTGAAAGACGAAATCGTACGCTAATTGAAGCAGCCCGCACTATGTTAATTTATGCAAAAGCTCCTTTATTTCTATGGGCCGAAGCGGTTGCCACAGCCTGTTATACCCAAAATCGTTCCATGATACGCCTTCGACACGGTAAAACACCATACGAGCTCCTTTATTTCATGTGTTTGGTGCACTCTGCTACCCAACAAATGATAGCGAGAACTTGGGCAAGTTACAACCGAAGGCCGATATAGGTATTTTCATTGGCTATGCACCCACGAAGAAAGCATTCCGGATTTACAACAGACGTACCAGACGAATAGTTGAAACCATTCACGTTGACTTTGATGAGCTGACTGTGATGGCTTCTGAACACAGCAGTTCAGGACCCGCACTTCATGAAATGACTCCTGCAACAATCAGTTCAGGACTCGTGCCAAACCCTCATCCTTCAACACCGTTTGTACCACCTTCGCGAACTGACTGGGATATGCTATTTCAACCGTTGTTCGATGAATTTCTCAATCCTTCACCTAGTGTTGATCATCCAGCTCCTGAAGTTGTTGCTCCTGAAGTAATTGCTCCAGTTCTTGCTGACTCAACCGGTGCATCTTTGTCAACTTCGGTTCACCTTCATCAACTACAGTTGACAAAGATGCACCATCTCTAAGTAATTCTCAAACAACACCCGAAACCGAACCTCCCGTCATTCAGAACGATGTTGAAGAAGATAATCATGATATTGAAGTTGCACATATGGGTAATGATCCGTACTTTGGTGTTCCAATTCCAGAAATCCCTTCTGATCAACCTTCATCATCGGATTCTATTCATATAATTGTGCACCCTGATCACCAAATTGATCATAACTAAATTCTGAAATAATAACAAATGGACTAAGATCATTCCTCTTGAATAATATAATCGGTGAAACTCGGCTTAGACCAGTTTCCACACTTGGCAGCAAATTACATGAGTAAGCTATTTCTGTTTACTACGTGCTTTTCCTCACTTTGCTGTTGATAAACCAAAGACATATTAAGATGCTTTGACTTAGATTTCTAGATCGAAGCAATGCAAGATGAACTCAATTGATGCACCCATCGAACGTCTTTAAAGTATGGGAAGCTTCATACCCCGTCCAGATAAAGTTATGGTTATTACTTTGAAGTGATATACAAAGTGAAAACTAGGACGAACTAGGATGTATTATAAAGATCATGCTTGGTTAGTGGCTTGTATGTTACCGTCAAAGAGAAGGCATTGTCTTTTGAAGAGTCTTTTGCTCCGGTTGCAAGATTAGAGGCTATAAGGATTTTTCTAGCGTTTTTGCCGCTTCTATATGAACATGGTTGGTCTATGAAATGGATGTGAGACTGCGTTTTCTCGGAATGGTAATCTGAGGGAAGAGGTTATATTAGATAGCCGGATGGATTTGTGGATAAAGATAACCCAATCAACGTTTAATACAAGCTCGAAAACGAAAAAGCTCTTTATGGGCTGAATACAAGCTCCACGAGGTGGTTTGATATGTTGTTCTTCCTTCATGATATCCCATAGACTTCTCCCAAAGGCTCAGTGGATCACTACTTTGTTCATCGTAGGATGGCATGGAATTACTTCTGGTATAAATATATGCGATGATATTCTCTTTGCTGCTTCTACACTTGAAACTTTGTGACCTATTTGCTTAAAAATATGTGTTCAAAATTTAAGATGTCAATGATGGGCAAAATTCTCATTTTTATTAGGATATTTAGAGTTCTCAAAGTCTAGAGGAGAATCTTTATTAACAAGTCATAAATATGCCTTGGAATCTTTAAAGAAATACGGTTTTGGACTCTTGTGAACCAGTGGTTTACTCCAATGGTGGAGAAATTCCAAATGGATGTGGATAAAAAAGGGAAAGCCGTAGATCGTTTACACTATCGTGGTATGCATTGGCCCCTCCTTTATCTTACTGCCTAGTAGACCGGACCTACAATTTGTTATATGCATGTGGACCGGTATCAGGCTCGGCCTACCGAAAGCACTAAATGCAGGTAAAAATGGATCTTTCGGTATCTAAAACGGGAAACCATACATCAGGGGGTCTATTGGTATTCGTTGATTCTTTTATTGCTCTATACAATATTTGAGATGAGGATCTTGCTGGTGTCAGATACACGCCATAGAACTTATCTGGTAGTATGCAACTTTTGGGTGATAGACTTGTTAGCTCTGGTCGTTCTAAAGCAGAAAAGCGTGCGATATCTGTACGGAAGCTGATATATTTTGCTTTGGTCGGCTGTTGTGCTCAATATCCTTCGGATGTGATCACCAGCTTACGACTATGGCTTTGGATTCAATTAATTCCAATGTACGTGATACAAATAGCGTTTATGTGCCTTATGCTGCCAACAAACGTTCAACATTCCAGATCCAAACATATAGACAATCAGATTTTCACTTTATCAAGGAGCAGTTGAGAATGGGCTGTGATCGAACTTTACTTTGTCAATACGGGTGTATCAAATGGGCAGAATCTTCACTAAAGCTCTTGGCCGATTAATGAATTGAAATTTTCTGATCAACACGTTTGGGAATGCGATGTTTTACGCAGATGAAGTAGAAGATAGTAGTGGTACTATTCTAATATTCCTGTATCTATGTTTATATTTTTAAAAGCCATAAAACCCAAAAAGATTGTTTTCATTTTTCAAAATTTTTTTAAAACAAAATACAAAAATATAAATTTTTAAAATAAAACCAAAGGAATATTTAAAAAATGAAGAAATATAAATAAGAGAGTAATAAGGCATGTCTTGCTCGAAAATCTGATAACATTTACGGGTCTTAGCACATGTCATTTAATAATTATACGAGCCTGTAAAGAAGTTCGAGAAGGATAGTTCCAAATGTTTTCAAACATGCCAAATGGCTTGCTATATTTCCAAATAGCAAAATTCCCGGTCATCATCTTAAAGGCAAGTATTCTGTCTAAAAAGGAAACTTGACTCTCAACGGGGAGAATTTATTCTCGGCATGGTGCTATTTTATGACAAAGTGCAAAGCTTGTGTTTTCTGTGCATAACAACCGTTGCTTCCTTTATACAAATGACTGTACGTGTCAGTTGCATTATTTGTCATAAATAAGAGAAAGAAATCTTATTTTTATCTCGGTAAAAAAGTTGTCTTTCATAATGAATCGTGTTTTCAGTAATCAACAAAAGATTTCACATAGACAATTTCTACCACTCACTCAATGACAACAATATCTCTTTAAAATAGAAACGGGTTTATTATTTGAGGGGGAGAATTCGTCATCAAATAATCTTTTAAAATGGTCTTTCAAAATAAGTCACGGAATAAACAGATAAAGTTTTTTTTATAATGACGGATAACATTTTACGGTGGTTAATTTATTTTATACTACACTATGGCTTTTTTTATGTCATATGTTTCAATCTATTATGGACTTATTTGCAATTTAAGACTTAGTTGACCTCTCACGGAATAGATTTAAGCTATATCAATTCTTCGAACACGATCTCTTAGTATACCGTGCGTTACTAGGTTTTTGTGATTCCGAGGTATCGTAAAAACCAGCAGGGGAAGGAATAGATAATTCAAGATAGATAATGATACACGGTGATTGAATCATTACTCCTTATTCTTATTTTTGTCATTCTGGGAAGACAAATGTCTAACGCAAAGACAATCAGTGTTTAACTTTTACTTTCAGGTAGCATCACTATTTCAACTACATGGGGGTAGAGATATCTTGTGATTTCAAGTATGCATCATTTAAGATACTAGGGGGAAGTGTTGTAAGAAGATTTATTCTAAGCGTAAGAAGATTGGTTACTGATTTAATAAAGGCTTTCGTAAATGGTTAATCACTAAGCTTATTATTAAAAGGGTGGAATTGTTTAATGAAAGAGGTACACATAGGTATGATGATTCCTTTAAATAGTCAGTATCCTGCAGGAAGAAATGTCTACATTTGGGACTTAGTTGACTTAGGTGTTATCATTTCAACTACTTAAAGGGAATAATTATGACATCCGGGACTTAGTTAACTTTGGTGTTACAATTTATATCATCAATATCATGTAAGGAGAAATACGGACATCCGGGACTTAATTGACTTTGGTGTTGCGGTTTCGAGTTATTTGTGTACTTCGGATATCTGGGCTTTATACATCAGATCTGGCTTGATAAGGCTTCCAAGAAAGTTTTAAATCTACTCAAGAAAGGATTGCTGGTTTAAGGGGAAGCTAAGACAACATCAACACTGACATCACCAACCTCACAAGCTCAAGTAACATATGTATCTGAATCTGTTTCGTACTCGAAGTTTGAAGCAAAGACTTTTGTAAATTGGAAAGAAAGTTGAAGCAATGTTAAAGAGTGCTTGGACAGAGAAAGATCAGATCTTGAAAACACTTCTTGAGAGAAAGAAGGTTTACATGAGGAGCTTAGAAAAGGTTTGTTGGTGGATGATTATATGAAGAGACCTACGGCTGTGCTATAAAGGACCATTTGATTTCTATCATATGTGTTCTCATCATTCAGGTCATAAATCTTCTTATATAAATAAACCATTTGTGAATTGTATATATGTAGTGTAGACTTTATGGTGATATTAAGGAGTGCTCGAGTACAAAATTTTCAAGAATTTCTTAGTAAATTCAAAAAATTTCAACTTATTGTACTCAGCACTATCTTACATACCCTCACACATTGAAGGGGAGCATTAAAATGTTCCTTATAGATAGCTATATCACATTTTTTTTCCCAAAAGGTTAATCACGTGATATCCAAAATATCAAGGGGTTAACATTTTGGATAAGGGGAGAAAATGTGATTAACCTGGATCTAACTTGTATTAAAATATGTGATCAAATAAAATGGACTCAATGCACTCCACACTTAGCATGTACTTCGTTTACGATGCACATGTTAAGGGGGAGCTTTTAGTGATGATTAAAAAACATTCAAAGTGTAAATCTTTTTTATATTTATATCAAACACTTTGATTGAATTTTCAATGGTTTTGAAGGATTGTGATGGAATACCCAAAAGACCGGCCATGTTCTTAAATTTATGGAGATATAAGGTGGTTAGGCATAGGTATTCAAATCCCATGATCCAGCCAGAACCAGAAGGATCTACCCAGGGATATCCACTAGTTAGTGTAGAAGTCCTTAGGTATGGTAAAAGGAGAAAAAGTGAGAAAAGGGAATAATGCCGACTGAGATGGAGCTAACACTGGAACAAACCTACAAGGTGTTGTTATGAAGTCTCGTAAAGCATGAAGGGTATAGAATGAAAAAGAACAGTAAGGATAAAGGGTTGTAAAGAAAGAAGCCCTCCATACACTTAGGCTGAAACCGGGTCAATACTTAATTCTGTCGGAAACAGGTAGTTGTTGTCGCGACATTGAAGACAGTCTTGGACCTGTGACGCTAAGCTCAACCCTCCCCAAGCCACACCAAGGTCTCTCAACAGTCTCCTTGTTTGTTTCTCCAGAGATTACCCACACATTTCTATCTTACTTTTCTCACTCCAAGATTAGTGGTATTGAAAGTGGGCAGTCCTGTCCAGCCTCCGATCACTAAATCAAAAGTGCTCTATTATGTCTAGAGCAAAAGAGATCATACCATAAATCTAATTAGACCAACATTGTCAAATTTGCTTGCTAAGTCACACAATGTGAATTACAATATATATATTAAGAGTCCTACGCAATATCCTTGTGATTTTGCCAAAACATCCGAGTGAATTCATTCACAATGAGTTGGAAATCCTGCTTGAGACAACCTATCAAAACAAGCTCATGGTCAGGTAATTGTGCAAATTCTTTATGAATCAAAATTGTGACAACTGAAAGAAACGATGGTGCGATTCTATAAGAATCAAACTTGTTCCAGGATATGAATTGACGATTGATGATGAATTTTTGAAATGATTAATTAACCACTCTCGGAGTGTCACAAAACCACTTTAGCAAGTGACACGTTGATTGATTTTCAAATCGATTTTTCTATTTCAATCGGTGAGATAGTAACTCACTGGTTCACTCTTATCGTGTTGTCTGCTTTGAGACGTTCTGATAATGAGAACATGCTGAGTTTGATGAATCTAATGCAAATGTGTTAGAAAGATTCTATACTTCAGCTGGAAATCCTGTCAAGGAGATTCTTCTTAAATTGAATCTACCTGATCACAGGTCGATCCTCACGGATTCGAAGGTTACTCTAACCAAACACGGGCGAATAACAAAGCCATATTCGTCCCCCCTCTTTATTGCTAACTGTTTTAATGCAGGATACTTAAAGATGGTGGTGAAGGTACCTGATTCTAGCTGGCTCACAAGATTCATAACCACATGCTCATACCCGACCGACAAAACATAAAGACATCATGAAAGCTCAAGTTCATGTTTTCCAAGACTTCGTACTCTGATTAACCGAACGTCTTTCTTAAAGTGACGAAGTGTTAAAGTTAAAGAATTTCAAGAAAGATGCAACATTAATGCTTTCCAAGTCAACAAATCAAGAATGGTATGATCATGTCGGTCCAGAAGTCACAAGATCACAAGATGACAAAGTCACAAGATGACAAAACGAGATTATGCTTGGTTGATGATCTCACAGCTTTTTAGTGCTCAAGATCGTTTATTCCACTTACATGAAAAGATAAAGAACAAGCTGAGCTAAAGGCAAAAAATTACTACAAACATATTCAACCAAGCGAAATAAAGAAATGAAGTTTTCGAGCTGAAGCCTAAAGACTGTAGCCATAGTTTGCTAACGGTTTAAGTTTGTAAATTGGTCTGTAACCTCCCTTAGGGGGATATTGTTAGGAACAAAAAAACTATCGGTCACTTCCAATATATACTAGTCTTAGCCCGTAGGTTAAGATATGATAAGCTTAGTAAGCTAATATGACCCAAGGCCCATGGAAGCCTTAGCAAAGCCCATGGCCGGCCTTGTATGTAGCATATATACCCTCTTCATGCCTTGGAGAGGATGGTTGGTTGTTTCATTTCTCATTTCACACACATAATAATATTATCATCCATTCCATGTTACTTTCTCTCTCTAGAAACTTTCCAACCCACTTCTCTCTCTAGTTCTTGTATAGTATCAAAGATTACTAGTATTCTTCAATCATCGTAAAAATATTCATTATTTACACTTTGTGTGCCGAAATCAGGTATACTCGTGCTACATCCGCCGCTATACTAGATTTTCCCCCTATGGTTGCTTATTATTTGCCATCACAAAAAATAAACACATTTAAAAACTAGAAAGTTGGATAAAAGTTGTAGTCATATAAATAAAATGAAAAAAGGTCTTTAGTTTCTTAAACGAACGAAACTCTTTAACTAAAAGAAAAATTGTTTGATAATTAGTTTTTTTCCTTTTGTTATTTCTTAAAAAAAGGAATTAACAATATCTTATTTACATAAAAAAATGTTGGGCCAATTGAGAATGAACCCTTGTACAAGTATTGAATGAAAAACAACCTAAGTATTATACAAGTCCGTGGATGTTAGAAATACATTTACGGGGTCATCCTCAAGAAGTTCTTCACAATCTCAAAGAAAGACTCATCATTAATCTAAGGGCGAATCTTAGAGAGTGAAGTGCCAAGCCACCAAGAACCAAAAATCAACATGATGGAGTCACCGGTACATCATACACGAAAATATAATGACTGCTTCCAAGGGGACCTCGGTTGGAGTATTTTGTGTATGACGGATGGGTGGAAATGTAGACAGATTCTAACCATACCCCGTGTTAACCCTAAAAAAGAGGTGACTTACGTTCATGGGAACCCCCGGCCAGTGTAATGTGCAGGTGTTAAGAAGCTGAAGATAAAAATACTGAGAGAATAAAATAGTGCAATAGCAAGGGAGACGGAAAAATAATAGATATACAAAAGACGAGAAAAACATAAAAGCATATAAAAGAAATATATAGCAGAAGGACACACCTCATAAAAAAATAAAAAATGGCATAATACATAAAATCAAATACCTACGAGCAAGCATAGAATAAACTATATTAAAGCGACAGGACTTAGTCACAGATGGGAACTTATGGTAACCATAAATAGCAAAAGAAGCAGTAAAAAGCCAAAAAAAAAGCAAAAATACGATAAACAAATTAGAATTTAAGGGGGGCATAAGAGGCATAGGGACAAACCAAATAAATACATGAGAAAAGCACAATGAGAACGCAAACGAGAAGGCCCACAATATAGATGAAAAGACGTTTTCTGCAAAAAGAAAAGGGGCTTAAGGTTAAAAAATCCAAGACACTAAATGAATGGTGCATGTGAAGTTATCTATGCAATTTTAAGGAGGGAAAACGCAATGAGGGTCTATAGCTAAAGGCAAAGCTACCTAAAGCTCCTAAGAGCCTAAACCCTTCTACCCGCCTATTCTAATTCTATCTCTCCACGCGATCCTATCAGAGGTCATGTCTTCGGACAAGAAAAGCTCATTCATGTCTTGCTTAAGTCTACCCTCCCACCTAAGTTTTAGTCTACCCCTTCTCCTCATTTCATCCATTAACAGAGTTTTAACTCTCCTAACCGGCGCTGTTTTCGGTCTCCTCTTGACATGTCCAAACAATCTCAACCTTTCTTCCCCCATCTTATACATTATCGTTTCTACTTTAAGCTCTAAAAACTCCATTTGGAATCATGTCCAACATGGTTTTACCACAAGTTTACCTTAGCATTCTCAATTTTGCTACTTCCACTCTATTAGCTTGAGCTTTCGTGATCGGCCAACACTTTAACCTGTACAACATATATGGTCTAATTGCAACCCTATAAAATTTACCCTTAAGCTTTATGGGAACTTTTCTATCACATAGAACTCCTGAGGCCTCCCTCCATTTCATCTAAAACCGCTTCTAATTATCCGTTGGGATCATCATCATCTATCCTCCATGTCTTTGAATCACTAAACCGAAGTATCTAAAAGACTCATTTAGTTGAAGGACCATTCTCTGATACAAATTTTCACTTGTTCATTATGGGCAATCTCGTTCCTACTGAAATCACATAAAGGTATTCAGTATTCTCTCTTCTTACATATAGGGCATTATCTTCTAACGCCTCCCTCCATTGCTTAAGTCTGTTGTTTAACCCTTTTTTCGATTCTGCAGTCAACGTAATATCGTCTATGAAGATCATGCACCTGAAGCTCATGCTTTTGGACCCCCTTGAAAAGTTCATTAAGTATCAAGGAGAAGAGGTGTAAGCTAATAGCTAATCCTTGGTGGAGACCTACTTATACATGGAAACACTCTGTGTTCCCCATTCTTGTCTGTACGCGGCTCTTCGTACCCTCGCACATATTCCTAATGACTCCCAAATATCTCTTTGGAGTTCCTTTATCAATTAGAGTTCTCCATATCAACCACGCGGGACACTGTTATAGGCCTTTACTAGGTGTAGAAAAGCCATATGTAAGTCCCTTGGTCTTTCTCTATACTTTCTACGAGGATTTTCAGAAGGTGAATTGCTCGGATCGTGGAACTTTGCAACATAAAATGGGAACTGGGTCTCTGACAAACTTCTCTCCTTTTTAACCTTCTCTCAATTACTTTCTCACAAAAGTTCATGGTGTGACCAAGAAGCTTAATACCCTTATAGTTGCTACATACTTGCGCGTCGCCTTTGTTGTAGTAAATAGGGATGACTTCACCGAGTATCCATTAATCTGACATCTTAATGCTTAAGAAGATCTTGTTAAAAAGGCAATTCAACCAATTTAATCCCTCGTATCCTAGGCACCTCCAAGCTTCTATCGGGATCTGGTCTGGCCCTACGGCTTTGTTTCTTCCCATCTTCTATAATCCAACCTTTACTTCCCTTGGTTGATGCTTGAGTAGTAGCAATTAAATTGTAGATGTTGGCTATAGCTTTCTACTTCCCTACTTCCTTCAGGTATTCTCTCGATAAACAAAGAGGAGAAATACTCTTCCCATCTTTTCCTAATACCCTCTTTGATCACAATGCTATGACCTTCTTCATCTTTGATATATTACATTTCCCATATCTCTTCTTCTTTTCTCTCGGGCTTTAGCAATCCTGTATATATATTATTTTCCCCCTATTTGGAGTTTAATTTCGTATATAAGTCTTTATATGCTTTTTCTTTGGCTTTAGACACTGCCTTTTTTGCTTCTCTTTTAGCTACTATATACCTCTCCTTAGCCAAGGCCCTTTTCTCTTGATGGCCCTCATGACATAAAAGGAGCTCTATGAACATAGGCTTGTTTTCACCCACAAACTTTAGTTTGCATCACTCTTGCTTAAACAACTAGTTTCTCTACGTTGTGCATGGGTTCTCATAGACCCACTAGCCCCGCCTAGGGAGTCCTTTCCCGCATCTTTGATGATACATGCAAGGGTGTTTTACATCCTATTCGCATCACAGACCGTCATGCCCCTCCCCCCCCCTAATCGAAAATTCCCTCTGATACTGTCACTCTAAAAGTCTCTACCGCCTCTCTGTTCAAGTTCTTCCACAAGGCTACCAATCTTTGTTGAGATGAGCATGCCTCACCTAAAAGTATATCCAAGGCTCCATGTCACCACCTCCCTCCTGTGTCGTTGTTAATCAAAAAGTATATCTAAGGCTAACAATCTATGTTTAGATGAGAATGCCTCACCTAAAAAAACCCTAGAGTCCTTGCATGGTCCAAGGTCTTATCCGAAAACCAACAACTAGGCAATTTGGGTGTTGTTATACCCCTTACTCGTGTAAGAATGTGTTTATTTTTAATGGAGGGAGAATGTTACTATGCGTTTGTTTGGGGGATAAGAATTGCATTGGACTAAAGGAAGGAGTTTAGCTTATTAAGTATTGGGTGCAGGCGACTTTACTCTTCCCGTGATTATTTTGCGTTTTTCATCCGGGTTACAGATGTGTGTTACTTGTTGTTGACATGCAACGGGGGTTTGTGTTGTGTGTGTGGCGGGCCTGGGGAGGGAAAGCTCTGATGGATTTGACAACTAAGTGTGGATACTGTCAGTTGGTTTGATGTGGGCCAAGCTCGGAGATGACCGTCCAAGGTTGGGTCACCAAAGGCTCGTTCTTTACTATAGTTACCAATATACCACCTAAGCGTTGTGTCTTGTGTAGATGATGTTAAACTGTCTCATCCATCAAATAACTACTACTGGAAATCGTCATGGATCCTTTTCACAAAACACCCTGATCACTTGCGCCTTCAGTAATATGTGTCTCGTCACCAAAATAACACCTACTTTCTTTCTGCAGTCATGAGGCCTAACTACCGAGAAGATTGTAGTCGTTTCTCTCCCTTTGCTAAATACCTTTCCATTTAGCTCTCATGGAAAAAACAAGCTACTATATATACAATTTATGTCTCCCCCAAAACATCTGCCAGTCAAAGACCCTACATTCCAAACTACACTCCCCTAATCTTTTTTTATTTTTTTCTATACGTGTTCGCTAATCAACCATTCCTCTAGCCCCTAACCTCCTTACCCCAATGTGATAAGTCTTTTTAACTTATCTTTTCAAAATAATTTTCCTGCCTTTATATTAACACCCCCATTTTTGAACAAAATATAGCTAGCGGAGCTAATCTGTTACTTATTTCATAGTACAACAGTCATAATTCATTAGAAATGGACTTAAATGAGACGTTTTTTTTAACAAGATAGTTATCATTTCATATTTCATCTGAGTTTTTACAAAACACGAGGGTCCCAATATCTACATTGAAAACAGAAAGTTTGAATAAAATAGTTTAACCATCTTTATGTCTTTATGTGCCATGAGTGCTCAATTACCTGAGATAAACATGCTAAAAAGATACATCACCAAATGGTTGAGTGAGATATTTCAATTTTGGTTTATGTTATATAGTTTTGAATACATTGGGCATCTTTTCCATTAGGGTTACAGGTTTTTATTCCCCATAATGTGTAATAATTGCCAATCGGAGTACTATTATATTATTAGTAAACAAGTATTATTACCCTATAGCTCATGACACTTAGGCCTGAGAGGATAAACATCAATATCACAAAAAAAGTATGCACCCAAATACGGGTGCATTTTGCCATATACACCCGCATAGCGATTTAAATGAAGTGCGTTTGGTTAAGAGTAATTATGGTACACCAATCAGGGGAGTTCAGTCCTATATAGATCTATTCACCCCTGCATTCGCGCTTTACTCCACGTAAATGTAATTATCCCGGTTCATGTTAATTCGGGCGGTCCTTAATGGCAAAAGTAGGGACTTGGGGGGGGGGGGGGGGGGGGACTGGCAATATTATATTGGATTAGCTTATTGTTGGGAAAAATACTTGCATTCATGGTTTTTTTTTATACATGTATATCTCTCGACGTGGTCTTTTAAAGTATTCAAAAGATTTAAAATGAGATGGTTCTTGAAAAACTCCAACCTTGACAGGAACTCTGTTTGAATGGCAAAAGTTATATCAAGTGAAAATAACGGCCTTGTCACGCAACCTGGAAGGTAATTATATGTCAAAGTCTTAGTCTTGGATCTTTGTTTTTGGTTTCAAAATCTTTACAGAGTTTATCATACATATTTTGGATTTATTTGTTTATGGGAAATATTGTTATCCAGTTTCGGGATTATCTTTGATTTAAGTGGGTTACATGCACCAGGGATACGGTTGAGGGAAGATGGACTCATTTAATAGCTTTTTTCATGATATATTCATGGAATGGCTGAGGGTGAGTTGTATATTTGGTTAAACAGATATGGTTTTGGTTCGTGGTAAAGGTGTGACACGGGTTGTGGGGTTGTGGAGGATTTTGGTGGAGCTGGTGTTTGGTCGGGTTTGTGTGTTCGGGTTGTGGTGGGGTTTTGGAGGCGTGTGGGTTGTGGGTTGTTACGTATTTTGGGGAGGGGGGGTTGTTTTGGGGTAAGGCGTGTGTGTGGTTGTGTGAGGTGGTGTGTGAGTGTTGTTTTTTTGTTGTGTGGTTGTGGGAGGTTGTGTGTGACTTTAATGGCATTTGTTGCACCGTTTGTGGGTGTTTAGGTGATTTGGTTGTCCTGTTTAGTTTATAGTTAGATTAAGTTATGATATCCGTTATATTGTGTTCATGGGACTATTTTTATACACCGATGTGGGTGTGGGCAGGGTTTAGGTACTTGGGTCATGAAAAGCCGTGGTGGTTTTTGGAATGGTATAGTTTACGATTTTTACCCCTATGCATGGGGGAAAATGTATCGTTTTTAGTTCCAAAATCCAAAATATTGTTTATTTTAGGAAAATCCATAAGTGTTTTAGATGGTTATGGCTTATTTGATTAAGCTATAATTAAGTAGAGTTTATGAGGCTTTGCTTATGAAAGGGCTTGTGAAATAGAAAATTCAAAACGGGTACGTTTGGTTTAGGAAAACCAAAAACGCATGGGTTTGTGATTTAAGGGATCAAAAAAGAGTTTATATAGAATCTAACAAACCTTATGAAAGATCTAAAATAGAATATGAGCTTATTGAACAAGATTTTAAGCTTACTTGAGCATAAATGGGTCGAAAAGAGGGTTCTGGGTTCGTTCGCCTAATAACAACTTCATCGGGCTTGTTTATCTGATTCTTGGCTTCAAATTTTGATCTTAAAGGCTTCTCTTGGGATCCTCCTTGGTCTGTATTTAGAACTCCATTTGTCTGTTGTTTGTGATGAAGATTCTGAGGTAGTGTTTGAAAGAGTGTGTGTCTGGTTTTCGGCTTTTTTAGGGTGAGACAACCTTGGTGGACTACAGGTTGGGCTTAGTTTAAGGCCCAAAGGGTTGTAGATAGTGGACTAAGGCAATTCTTTAGGGCATGTTATAGGTAGTGATTTGGAGTATATAAGAGAGGTGGCTGCCTTGTAGTGAGTGCATAGGGTTTGGTTCTTTAATCGGTCACTGGTGAACAAGGACGGTGTTTATTTACTTGGTGAGCTACCCAGGTCTTTGTGGTGTGTGAGGTTGCTTGTGTGGCTGCTTGATGACTTGGTGGTTGAGGTCTTGGTGGTGATAGGAGGTAGCTAGCTTGTAGGAGTTGTTTCTTTGTAATAATGGCGTTTTAAAATGAAAATAAGGGTGTGTCCGAGTTGGTTTGGTTGAGGAGGGTTGGGTTTTTGGCTTTTTTTTTCGAGTTTGGGTATTGGGTTGTGGATTATCGGGGATACTGTGGTTTGGATGTGAGGGTATGTGGTGTTGGGGTCGTTGGGTATTGGTTTTGGGTTTTAGGAGTAGGTTTAAGTAAATGTTTTTGAATTTGGGTTTAAAACTAGTTTAGGGTTTCATTTTTGGGTTTAGAGTTTTTAGTTTTTGTTTTGGGTTTTAAAGATGATCTTAGGGTTTTTGTTTGGGTTTAGTAGTTGTGCTTTGAGGATTGTAACTGTGTGCTATAATAGGTGGGTACGGTTTATTGTGTGTATTGTTGGCTATATGGCACTCATTGGGGTTTCTTGGAGGAGGCGGTTGTGTAGGCTGGGCGTCTTGTTTCGGTTTGGTGTGTGGTATGGGTGGGTTCTCGTAGGTTTGTGTGGGATTAGGGGGGAGGAGTGGATTATGTCGGGGAATCATGGAGGGTGGAAGGTTGTGGCTGGGGTGTGGGTGTTCATGGTATGTTGTTGTTCGGGGTGTGTTATAAGTTTGATGGGTTAGGTGTTACGGCTGGGGGGTTTGTAAACTGGGGTTGGGGTCCGTGTTTGGGTGTTGGTGTAGGGGGGTTTAATGGATTGATGTTGTGTACGGGTATTTGTGGAGGTGGGGGTTATGCGTGTCTTTTATGTGTGAGAATGGGAATTTGGGTGGTGACCGGCGGTGTGCAGAAGTGGTACGGGAGTTATGTATTTAGCTATGTTACTTTTTGGTTGTTTTTATATATATTTGTTTTATTGACGTTTCTATTAACATTTAAATGTTATTAGGTACTAGGGTTGGTTGATTTGTGGGTTTGGTTAAGGGATGAGTTGGGTTGTGATGAGGGTTGTTGGTATGGGTTGGTTTGAGTGATGGGGGGTGTGGGAGAAAGAACAGGCGTTCTTGGTAATTGAGCTTCCTTGGTTTGGTAGTTGACCGTGTGGGTTGGTGGTTTAAAAAGGGGTCGTAAGGGAGTATCGGTATGGGGTGAGGCGGAATTGTGAATTGAGTTTTGCGGGTCGCATGGAGTTGTGGGTCAGAGGTAGTGGGGTCCTTTGGGATTACATATTTGTCTTTGGCTTTTGAATTCTCGAGCCTTCGTTCTCATATGGGTTCTTCCTCACATAGTTGATGGGTAGGTTATGCTTGAGCTGATGTTCTTTCATTGGGCCTTAGGACGTGAAAAGGGTTTTCGGATGTAATAGTGATTTGCATTTCCTTTTAGATTAGGAATTTGGGGTAGGTATCTGGGGTACTTGTGTCGGTGTTTCTTCAGGTAGCGGCTTGGGGTTTTGCTTAGGGTGGTGGCGGGAGCCTTATAGAATCATTAAATGGTAAATGATACCGGGGGATATTAAGCTTTCCTCGTTTTTCCGAATCGATGACTCCTCTTTCGACAACGGCCCCCTGAGTGACACTTTTAACATAACACGATCTCAAAACTTGAAATTATAGAGGCATTCGTCTCTAAATTGCTTAACTTCTCTGCGATTCCTGTTTGATGCTTTGCTCAAACGTTGTTGATCTTTGATTTATTTTCTCGGTGGTTTCATGGATTTTTTTGGTCCCTTAACGTTGAACATCTCCAAACTTTTGCCATACTAATAGGTTGAACTGCACTTTTCGACCATAAAAGTGCTCTCAAATGGGTGCTTGCCTTTATACTGGCATGGTAACTGTTATTGAAAGATAAATCTACTAATGATTTATTGTTTTTCCCATCCTTGTTCCAAATATCTACAAAACACAGGCTCGAAGCATGTCTTCATGTGTTTGGTAGGTTCTTCACTTTGTCAATCGGTTTCAGGATGTTTATGCCGTATCTAGGTCTAATTAAGTTTGCCCACAAGCATTCTGTATGACTTGCCAGAATCGGTTGTCTGAACATGTCTGTCAAGATCTGGATGATTGATATTGGTACTCTATTGCCGGGAGATTATTTCTTTGATGTACAACCTTGTAAGGGTTTCCATACTATCTGTTGCTCTGTTGGGATGAAATGTGATTGATTTTGGTAGTCGGTTTGACTATGACCAGATTTGTGTCTTGTTCGCTTGAGGTATTTAGGAAAAGTTTTGTGATGAAATCCATTGTTATTCTCTCCCACTTCCACATAGGAATCTCTGGTTGTACCAGTAAGCCGGATAGCTTTTAACATTATGCTTCTACTAATAGAGCTATAGTTAAACACTCTCGAACAACGTTACTCAACGTTGATTGCCTTCATGTTTGGCCCACACATATTGAGTTTTTTTAGATAATGTTTCATTTTGTCAGAACCTGGTGTGATTTCGGTTACGTTGATTTATCGGGATAATGCAATGTTAAAGTCTATCTGATTACACACTTTGTGTGTTTTTACTCTTATCTGACGTTGAGGATACTTCGTGAAATCGTTAACTTAAGGACGTTTTTAATGCTTTGTCCATTCTATATGTTATCAGCTTTGGGTTTTCTTTATTGATCGTGCTTCAGTTTCGAGGGTTTTGAGAATTTGTGATGGTTATTTTGGAATGAATTGGTCATTACTAATGATCTAACTCAGTGTGGTTTTGATTCATTCCTTCTGTGCTTAAGGATATGCTTGCTAAAACATTTGCCTTTCCAGGATACAACACATAAACTAATCAAACCCTGTGTGAATTCACAATCGTAATCTGCAAGCAATTCTAACCAACAGCGTTGTCTCATGTTCAACTCTTTTTGATCAAGAATATGATGAAGACTTTTATGATCAGTGAACACAGTACACTTTGTGCCACACAGATAGTGTCTCTAAATTTTAAGAGTGAACACTACTGCTCCTAATTCAAGATCATGAGTGGTATAGTTTTCTTCATTAGGCTTAAGTTGTCGGGATGCATATGCAATAACCTTCTCTCTTTGCATTAACACCGCTCCCAGACCTTGATGGGATGCATCATAGTAAACAACAAAATCATCATTCCTTTTGGTAATGCTAAGATTGGAGCTTCACATAGCTTCTGTTTTAGCAGTTGGAAGGCTGACTCTTGGTCTTTTCCCTAGATATACTTCTTGTTTTTCTGGGTTAATTCAGTCAAAGACTTTGCAATCTTCGAGAAATCTTTGATAAATCTCTGATAATAGCCGACAAGTCCTAAGAATTGACCGTATTTTCTATGGTTGTATTTATGTGTTAGGAGATTGTCCAATTCTTAACTGCTTCAATCTTGGCAATCGGCTCGGTCAACCATGAAGTCCTTTGACTATAATAAGTGCCTAAAGAAGAAATTAACAATATGGATCAAAAAAATCACATTTGGAGAACTTAGCATATAATTTCTCCTTTTTGAGTAATTCCAAGATTATTCTCAAATGATTTGCGTGCTCTTCTTTGTGACGAGAGTAGATGAGAATATCATCGATGAACACTATCACAAATTTATCCAAGTATGGTTTACACACACGATTCATGATATCCATCAATACAGCAGGCACGTTAGTTAAACCAAATGGCATCACTTGAAATTCATAGTGTCCGTACCTCGTTTTGAAAGTGGTTTTGGGAATATCTTCACCCCTGACTCTCAGTTGATTTGAAAAATTAACAAAATAGCCTAATGATCTTAAGTAATCTTCGAGTGGTACACTCGAACTTGAAGTTGTCAAATAAATCTTCAATCCTGGGTAATGGGTAAACGGATTCTTTACTGTGAAGTTTTATTCAAACTCTCGATAAATCGATACACATCTGAAAGATCCCATCTTTCTTTTTAACAAATAAGTAAGGAGCTCATGCGGGTTGAAGTACTTGGTCGGATAAAACTCTGTCTCGCATATCTCGAAGTTGGTTAGATAGTTCCTGCATTTCTGAAGGAGCTAATCTATAAGGTGCTCGGGCTATTGGTGCCGCTCCTAGAATCAAATCGATTTGGAATTCTACTTGACAAATGGGAGGAAGGCCAGGTATATCTTTAGGAAAAACTTCTAGAAATTCTTTGACTACTGGTATATCTTCTAGTCGTTTCTCGTCCGATTTCTTCTCTATTACTTGGGCTATGAAAACTTGACATCCTCTGGATATATATCTTTTGGTTTTTATACAGGATGTGAGATTTAGTCGGGTTTTACTTCGGTCACCTCGGATGATCAAAGTTTCACCGTTGATGGGGATGTGGACGACTTTCTCGTTATAGATAATTTGGGCAGTAGTAGGTTTGTAAGCAACTTAGGCAACACATAAACAAGTAAAACTCGCGTAAAGAACTTGTGTCCAATTTAAAAGCAAACAATGTTTCTCACCCCATAGTATAAAGCGTTTGTAAATCAGTAAAAATGTGGGGCTATGAACTCACCTTAGCAAGGGTAAGCGATAACCACAACAAATGATGAAGATATAAGGAGGTCTAGCCGCGACCTAGAGTAAGTATGGGTATGACTTAGCATTTATCAAAGAAACAAGTAAAGCATCCATGTTCATCATTTAAAGCATCCAAGTGTGTTTGCGTTTTAGTAATAAAAGACTTTGAAACTTTACCATGTCTTAGTTAAATCTCGACACTCGCAAAAAGTTACTATTTTTAGATACTTTCCTTTTTAGGAAACTTTTTAGTTTCAAAACGTTAATAGCGTCCTCTATTTTCTTAAGTTTCCATATTTTATAAATCGCTTAAACAATTTCTAAACCGCCTAATCCTTATGTTTAAATCGCCAAAATGTCCAATTCGTACCATTTTTAATAATCCTACTTTTTATTAAGGTCGTCATCTTAATTAACCTTTCATGACATTTCTAGTTGTTCTAACTAATTACCTAACATTTCTATATGTTTTGCTTGCATTTAAAACATCTAAAATCGTCCGAAAGTGCCCGAAACCCTCTTTTATTATTCCAATCAGCAAGCATTAATTAGGGTGTTTTTTAAAAATCTATATTTCTGATTTGTGGTAAAAATGTCTCTCGTTTTTTACTTTTAGGCTAAGCGGTTGCCAACGTTATAGTAAAATCTCATTCCGGACAACTTTTGTGTTTTATACTTAAGCCGATTCGGACTCGAAGGGCTCCGAATCGCCCGTTTTAGCTGCTGATCTGGTCATTACTATTTCCATTTTCGACGAAAAATGTTTCGAGTTTCATTTGGTCATAACTTGGCCGTTTTAAGTCTGATTTTAAAGTGTGATATATGAAAAATTATCTATTCGAAATGAGCTCTTCGAAAACTACTTTTACGCCTAATGAAAACATTTTTAAGTCGCTCAAAACCACCAAACTAATTCGGGACAGCAAGTTTGTTTTGCCGAAACATGACCAAAAATCAACCCAACTCGCATATTAGTGCTTAATCTAGTTCAACCTTTATTTACAACTAATCTCACCAAAAACATATTATAAAACATAAACATAAAGTGGTAACAATATTTACTTCCATTTTGTAAGAGATGACAAATATTAACTTATTTCTTTTGTAAAAATTTACACAAACACATGGATCTTTTATGAACAACATAGATCTATAAAGAACATAGATGAAACCAACAAAGATTTAAAGAACACTTACAAATCAAGAAGAGCAAGTAGCAAGAACACTAGATCTATACCCACAAACTATAGATCTATAAAAACCCCAAATAATCTTGAAAACCCTAACTTTATAATTCTTGAAATCTTTGAAAAATAACCAACCAACACTTGGATCTACCTTAGATAACCTTAGAAGTGAACTTAGAATACTTGGATCTTGCTAGAAATCAAAAGTTATGGATGTGTTTGTGTGTTGTAGTTGTGCCGTGAGCTAGGGAGAGAAAGAAAGAGAGATGTGAAAATTTTGTGGCTAGTGAAATGAGTTATAACCTAAGTGTGAGAATGTGTTGGTATTTATATGCAAATGGCTAGGGTTTTAAGGTTCAAGTGGTGCATAAGTGACCAACACACACCAAGAGTGTGTGTGTTGGGTGGTTCGGCCAAAACTTGGTCACAAGGACCATTGTGGTTCAAATTTTCTAGCCAAGGTTCACTCAATATGGATATGGTTCAAAGTTACTAGTCAAATGTGTAAGAATAGTGTAAGTAAACACATGCAAGTGTTGTATGATAAGTATACTCATGAGAGTGACACTCTCATGTGTCATTTTCCAAGTTTATATGCACACATGGGTGAGGCTTTCAAAATAAGATGCCAAATCTTTAATTTAGAGTTCAAGTATACATGTTGTTGTGGTTTAGGCGCCACATTTGGCTAGGGAAAAGAGGTGAACGAAATTTTTAGTAGTATGACACTAGAAATACGATAACTTGAGTTTACACGAAAAGATTTTGAGTTTCCGGGGTTCCGTTTGGTCAAAAACGCGAAAAACGCAATTTAAAGAATAAAACCCTAAAATCAATATCGAAAGTGATTAAAAATCACGAAACACTCAGGAAAGCTAATATAACACATATAATTCCTAAATAAATTTTTAACCGAAGCCGGAACGCGTCTGATGACGTTTCTCAGTTTTTACGCAGTTTAGTTCCTCGGTAAACTGTCAGATTTAAACGTAGCGTATAAAATTTAAAGTAGATGACCGGGATGGGTCAGAATACTAAACGGGAATTTACGGGGTGTGATATCCTTTCCCCCTTAAAAGAGCTTTGTCCTCAAAGCTTAGGACGTAGCTTGAGATGCGGATACAGGGTTAGCGAACAGATGAGGGTACTTCTTCTGCATTTGGTCTTCGCGTTCCCAGGTATACTCGGGACCTCTTCTTGAATTCCAACGGACCTTCACGATTGGAATGCGACTTTGCTTTAAACGCTTGACTTCGCGATCCATAATCTCAACTAGTTCCTCAATGAAATTGAGCTTTTCATTAATGTGGATTTTGTCCAATGGAATCGCGAGCGGTTCATCGGATAAGCACTTCTTAAGGTTCGAGACGTGAAAGGTACTATGAACACGGCTCAGTTTCTCTGGTAATTCTAGTCGATATGCAACCGTTCCCACCTTGGCGAGAATTTTAAAAGGTCCAATATAACGAGGGTTCAGCTTTCCCCGTTTGCCGAAACGTATTACACCTTTCCAGGGCGATACTTTCAACATAACCTTATCCCCAACCTGAAACTCTAATGGCTTACGTCTCTTATCAGCATAGCACTTTTGTCGATCTCGTGAAGCTTGTAAACGATGCTTGATTTGGATAATCTTCTCTGTTGTCTCACGAACAATTTCTGGTCCAGTAAGCTGAGCGTCTCCCACCTCAGCCCAACAGACAGGTGACCGGCATTTGCGACCATACAATGCCTCAAAAGGTGCAGCCTTAATACTTGTATGATAGCTGTTGTTGTAGGAGAATTCTATTAAGGGTAAATGTCTGTCCCATCCCTTCCCGAAATCTATCACACATGCTCGGAGCATGTCTTCCAATGTTTGGATAGTCCTCTCACTTTGACCATCTGTTTCGGGGTGATATGCTGTACTCATATCTAATTGCGTTCCAAAAGCTTCTTGAAGAGATTGCCAGAATTGGGACACGAACCTACCATCACGATCAGAGATGATCGAAACAGGCACTCCATGTCTCGACACCACTTCTTTCAAGTATTGCCTGGTCAGTTTCTCCATTGAGTCATTCTCCTTTGCTGGCAGAAAATGAGCAGACTTAGTGAGTCGATCGACTATAACCCAAATCATATCTTGCCCACTTGCCGTTTTTGGTAGCTTTGTCACGAAGTCCATAGTTATGTTTTCCCATTTCCATTCAGGGATTTTTGGTTGTACTAACAGACCGGATGGTTTTTGGTATTCTGCTTTAACCTTTGCGCAAGTCATACACTTACTTACATATGTGGCAATTTCTGCTTTCATGTTGGGCCACCAGTAAAGCTTCTTCAAATCTTGGTACATCTTGTCCGATCCAGGGTGGATTGAATACTTTGACTTATGCGACTCGTGCATAATCAAAGCTCTCAAGTTACCAAAACATGGTATCCAGCTTCTATTCTTCAAACACATCGTTCCATCTGCACGTGGCTCCAGCTTCTTAATCATGCCAAGCAAATCTTCTGTCCCGTAATTCTCTTCTTTTCTCGCCTCAACTTGAGCATTCAAGATCCGCGCAGGGAGATTCAAACCGATTGTCATAACCAAGGCTCGAACTCGCAGTGGCTTAGGTCTATTCTTTCGGCTCAACGCATCAGCCACCACATTCGCCTTTCCCGGGTGGTAACGTAACTCGCAGTCGTAGTCACTTAACAGTTCTAACCACCTACGTTGTCTCATGTTCAACTCTTTCTGATCAAGAATATGCTGCAAACTCTTATGATCAGTGTACACAACGCACTTTGTGCCGTAAAGGTAATGTCTCCACATCTTGAGAGCGAACACCACAGCTCCCAATTCCAAATCGTGTGTCGTGTAGTTCTTCTCATGGATTTTTAGCTGGCGGGAAGCATAAGCTATAACTTTCTCTTTCTGCATCAACACTGCGCCTAATCCCTTATGAGAAGCATCACAATATACTACGAAGTTTTCACTTCCCTCGGGCAATGCCAAAATCGGTGCACTACACAACTTTTGTTTCAATGTCTGGAAAGCAGTTTCCTCCTTTTCACCCCAATTGAACTTTACACTTTTCTGAGTCAGCTTTGTCATAGGCTTGGCAATCTTGGAGAATCCTTCGATAAATCGTCGGTAGTAACCGGCAAGACCTAGAAATTGGCGAATTTCTGTTGGAGTCTTAGGTGATTCCCAGTCCTTGATTGACTCAATCTTCGCAGGATCAACGTGAATGCCTTCACTATCAATCACGTGTCCAAGAAATTGTACCCTCGATAGCCAAAAGTCACACTTTGAGAACTTGGCGTACAATTCTTCCTTCTTGAGCAACTCCAAAATTAGTCTAAGATGTACATCATGTTCTTCCTTGGTCTTAGAGTAGATCAAGATGTCATCGATGAACACGATCACAAATTTATCTAGGTATGGTCTACATACCCGGTTCATCAAATCCATGAACACTGCCGGCGCGTTAGTCAACCCGAATGGCATCACTTGGAACTCGTAATGACCATAGCGAGTTCTAAACGCCGTCTTTAGGATATCCTCATCACGAACTCTGAGTTGGTGATAACCAGACCTCAAGTCGATCTTCGAGTACACACTTGATCCTTGCAATTGATCAAACAAGTCGTCGATTCTCGGAAGTGGGTATCGATTTTTCACAGTAAGCTTGTTAAGTTCACGGTAGTCGATACACATTCGGAAAGAGCCGTCTTTCTTTTTGACAAACAAAACCGGAGCTCCCCAGGGTGAGGAACTTGGCCTTATAAATCCCTTGTCGGAAAGTTCTTGTAGTTGAGTAGACAATTCTTCCATCTCTGACGGTGCTAACCTATACGGGGCTCGAGCTACAGGTGCAGCACCTGGGACTAAGTCAATTTGGAATTCGACTTGTCGTGTGGGTGGTAGTCCAGGTAAGTCTTCTGGAAAAACTTCTGGAAAGTCCCGTACAGTCGGCACGTTTCAAGTGGATTCTCATCCGACTTGTCTTTATTTTCCTTCACCGTAACCTGTACCAGAAATAGTTGGCAACCTTTTTCTATATACTTCTGGGCCTTTTCACATGATATAATGCTCAACATTGATTTCTTCTCCTTGGCACTTTTGTCTCCTTGAACGATCAGAATTTCATTTCCATAAGGAATACGCACTATCTTTTCGTCACAGACATCACTGCATGATTCCTTTGCTAACCAATCCATGCCGATGATAACGTTGAAACTACCTAAATCTATAGGCATCAGGTCGATATTAAATGGATGTCCTAACAACCCTAATGTACAGTCCATAAGCACAGTGTTGGTTTCTGAAGTCCTTCTGTCAGCTAGTTCGATAGCATAACTAACGTCTAAGGCATAGGGTGTGATGTCTAGTAATGCACTAAAAGTATTTTGATACGAAAACTCTTATCGGTGCCAGAGTCAAATAAAAATATAAGCATTGTTGATAGTTGAGATTAAGAAAGTACCCGTGCAGTGTTTAGGAACCTGGGTTTTACTTCACCTTTCTAGTGTATAAGCTCTTTTGCATATTGCGTCAGGCAACTCTCTGCTTTGTTTCCATGGTTTTAGGTTCTTGATCTTGGGGCATCTTTTGGTAATGTTCCTTGTGCTTCCCACTCAAAAACAAATTACAACCCTCTAATTCACCATTTGACCTCTCTGGGTTGGGGATAGTGGGTTGGTTAACCTGCAATTTTCTGGTCAAATGTCCTATTTGTTGCACTTCCCATATTGTTGGTGAAAGGGCCTACTTGAATGAAGCTTACACTTGTTGAAGAGAGGCAAGGTACCTTCATATTTCCTCCATCATTGTTACTTAGACCCATAGGCTTCTAGCATCCATTCTGTTCTTCTAGTATTTGTTTATTTGTGGGTGGTTGTTGCCCACGGTTGTTTATTTAGTTGATGTCCAATCTTCTCTTTCTCTGGCTTTCTCACAGCCATAACCCTCAACTTTTTGTCCATCAAGTTGGTGGCAATTCAAACAGCATCTTTAGTCTTGTAGTTATGCAGCAATCATATTTCCTTGGATGTTATCGGGAAGACCTCCAATGAATTTCTCCACCCGATCTTCCTCCTCGGGAAGCGTTTTGGTGCACATCATGGTAAGTTCCTGGAACCTCTGAATGTAATTAGCGATGTCATTGTTTTTCACTAAAAGATTCCAAACTCGGTTTCATCTTTTGGATCTATTTCTCAGGCAATACACTTGGTCCTCAGCTTTCTCCATGACTAGGAGTTATGCGGCATCTGTTCGGATGGTTCTCTTGTGAGAGTTCACCAGGTTTGTGCACTGTCTGTGTAAGTACAAGTTGCCTTACTTCACTTGCATATTCTCCGAACAGTTGTTATGATGTGAAATCACAGGTCTCATCTTCTCACTCACCTAATCAGACCAAACCACCCTTCGGCTCCTTTAAAACGTGTTGATGACACTTCATGAAGTCTGGTAAGTTCATCATCGATGCAACCAACCTATCGCCTCTTACTATTCCAATTGTGGTTCTCATTACCGTCACCGTTGTCACCTCCATTGTTTCCATTTCCATTACCATTTCCATTACCATTTCCATTACCGTTTCCATTATCGTTTCCATTGTTATTCCCATTCCCGTTTCCATTATCGTTTCCATTGTTATTCCCATTCCCGAGTTCAAGATTTTGGTTAACTTGATGAGCTTCTAGAGCTGCGTTCACACGTTGATCGATCATTTCTTCAATTGCGGCGTGGGTCATCCCGGAACGAGTGTTTGTCATTGTTCTACATCACAATACACAACTCATAGTGAGATTTTTGAAACGAATATACAACATCAGGTAATGATAATTTAATACATGCTATGAAGTAAAATTTAATTGTAACACGTTTGCCAGGAAGAATAAATAACAATATAGATAAATAAATGGAGAATTAACAAGCTTTCCATTCATAATAAAAAGCATAATTCGGGTTACAACCAATATCCAAAATAGGTTCATGATCCACAATTATTTACTGCTAATACCTAGTCCTAACGTTGGCCTAATGTCCTACTAGATCAGGGTGCACCATAGATATGGTCGAAAACCAACGCCTTCCCATGATACAGACTCCAAACCTCCTAAGTCTACTCTAGAGCATATAACGATCCCTACGAATATGACGAATTCTATGAAAGGGACATTAAAGACGAAAGGTTGCTCACACGATCCCTCTCTATTTCATACATAGCACAAACCTTGAGGTTCTACAACTCAAGCTATAGATAATCTCAGCATCCTAGCCCTGTCTCTACTAGTTATCAAACTGATCACCTCCAAACCCATCCCTGGTAGTCTCAATCCCGACAATCCTATCAACACGAAAATCTTAGACATGTGATGGTAAAAGTCAGCACAACATCACTCAAGTCACGGCGTATACTGATTGTTCTAACAATGCATCTTGTGCCACCTGAGTCAGGAGAATCCTACAGCTGGTATACAATCTCCTCCTAAACTAACGATGAGTCATAGAGGACGATACTACTCAGCCATATCTCAGCGCGTGTCTTGCTCTATACTCCTCTGTGTCATCCCTGGCAATCCCTAGGGTTAATGCACACATGATCTCCAACCTAAACCCCTCACCGATACTAACTCCATATCAATCAGTCTCGGTAGAACCATCCTCAGAATACTCCTTATGCTAGACTCAGATGATTATGAATCTCTAAACCTTTACGAGGTGGAGAGTGATTAGCAGTTAGGTGATAAGGATCCTATAATGGATCTGGATAATGGAGTTGAATCATCCGGGATCTACATCTCTTACGAGTGGTCCAACAGAATGTGAAGGATAAATGCATGGGTCCTATGATGAATATCTGATGATGGACTCTGATGTAGTCGGTGGGTACCAAGTAGATAATAGAGAGCACTCCAACGCGAAATGCTCTCACTAATCGTTGGTGGCATCGCCCTCAGAGGTTAACTGTAGGAATATATTGTAAACAGACTAATTTGTTAGGTATTAAAGTTAAGTATGTTTGTAATGTAGTAAGATAGAATGAGTTAAGGTCTGGTAGCGCAAGTTAAGTTGCAGCATTAACTTAAGTTCAGGCAGTATTAAAGTTATATACTGCTTGGTAAACAGTTATGTCTTTTTAATTTTAGTAATAGTTATCAATTAGGCGTTGATTTAGAGAGAGAAGTACTTATCTCTTACGGCGCTTTGGGTTCCTTCAGCATATAAAAGGAAAGGACGAATAGTATTGTAATGATGGTTGATTGAGTATTCACAATCAAATAGTAATAGTAATAGCAATTTTAGTATTTGTTCTTGTGTTCGTCTTGGTATAGATATTGATATTTTCGCATCAACTATTTATATTTCAAAATCATTGTCTCTTATTGTCATTCAAGGCTCATGCAGGATCACTGTTTATAAGGACCTGCAAGTGGTCAGAGCCACCAAAGGGACTTGAATACAAGATGGAACATAGATCAATACCTTTTATTTCAACCAAATCAAATAATAGTTGTTGCCAACGATGTTTTTTCTCTTCATGATGATGGAGGAACTTTCTCTTCATGATGATGCATCCTTGGGATGGACTGTACCCGCATCAATACAAAGGAGATGCTCCTGCTAAACCACCACAAATCATCACCACAAAACACTTTCAACATTAAACTGTTCCGTCCTCCAAAAAGTGATTATGATACGTGGGCGATGGAGATGGAAATTATCTAGAGTATATAGATAAATGAGGTCTGGAAATTGATTCAGAATTGGGACTAAAAGAAGCGAGTCACCAAGGTAAGGATGGTGTATACAGGGTTCTTCCTTCAACCACACAGGAAGAACAGTTTGCTGAGGAGAAAGAAAGGAAAGCTAGAACACTACTGTTAATGGCTGTTCCAAAAATATCATCTCATGTGTCATGGATGGATGATGCCAATGAGATCTAGACAGATATCAAACACGATTGGTGGTAATGCAAAACTCGAAGAAAATGCAAAAAGCTGCTTTTGAAACACCAGTTTGAGGCATTTACTAGCTCGTCTAGGAAGCTTAGAGATAAGGGAATGATATGTTCAAAACTCCTATCCACAATTGGATGCCCTTTGGTGCTGGTTGTGTGTCAGATCGAAGACGCATATCATAAGTGTTTTGAGGTTCCCTTCAATCCGGTGGGACAGTCTAGCATGACAATGAGAACGAAGAAGGATATTGACACATGTCAAAGATGATTTATACAATAATCTGTTTGTCTTTGAACAAGACATCCAAAAGACATCATCTTCTTCACTTACATCTGATAATGTGGCTTTTCTATCATAAGCCAAAGCCTCTTCCAGCAAGCATAAGCCAAGCCACAGCTCAGGAAGATTATTGAACTTATACACTTCCATCTTCCAGCAACAAAAACTGCTACTTCCTGGTTCTTGCTGATGAAGTTATCCTTCTTTTCTACCACAAATGCTGATGATTGTGGAATTGATACATGAAGACCAAGATCAAATTGATGATCTGGATTTAGAAGAAATGGATATAAATTGGCAGATTGCTATGACTGCCATAAAGATTAAGAAATTCTACAAAAAGACAGGCAGAAGGCCAAGAGTGGATGGAAAAATGCATGTGGCATTTGATAAAAGAAATGTTGAATGTTTCAATTGCCACAATATATGGCATTTTGCACAGGGAGAGCAAGTTTTAAAGGTTCAAAGGAGGTAGCAGGCAGGACGCAGGTAGAGGTTCAGGATTTCAAGCCATTGCGAACTGAAAAGGAAGCCTTGATGACCATGGATGAAGGTCGATCAATTGGGTAGGAGCAAAATGGATGAGACTCAATCATGGCTTTAATGGCTTTCAATCGTAAATAATGAGGTAATCAATGTGTTCAAAAATTGTGCTTAGATACATATAATGCTCTTCAAGCTAGTATGATGAATTGCAATCTTGAATTGGTGACCAGGAAGCTGCCATAAATGCCATAAGCTAGCTGTTTAAGAAACTTAGAATCTCAGTTAAAGCCTCCCACAAACAGCAATCTTCTAAAAATGAAAATAACAATTTTCAAGCTAATCAAATTTTAGAAAAGATGAAAAGCTAAAAAAATATAGAAGAATTGGACTGAAAGCAGTCAAAGACAAAGATGCTTTTCAAAAATGTTAATTCTTGGTTTGCATCTTCGAAAATCTTTGGAAGCTAATTGATTGTGGGATGAGCTCACTCGTTAAGATTGGTTTTAGGATATGGCATCCAATCAACTGTGAGTCCTAGGATGATGAGAAGAAAATCAAGTAGAGGTAATTCTTTCATCTAGGGAAAAAGATGCAGGGAAAATTATGACAATACACAATACAGCAGATTTAACAGGTAGAATTAAAGGTGTCCCCCATCCACATAGTGGTGGATTATACCCCTAGGGGAAACAGGAGGACATATAGTGATTCCTATGTCTGGAGTATGGTAAGTATGGGCCTCAACCTCAGTCTCCTAGTCCTACTGTGTCTGATGCTAGTTCTACTGTTTACTCAACTCGACATCCAATGACCGTGTCGGGAATAGGACTTGTATCTGACCAATTCATTCATAATGAACCTATCAATGATCATATCCACACCTTTATTGAGCAGGTACCTTTGGCCACCCAAAAAGACTCAACCACAAGTGCCTAAAAACCCCAACAAAACAGTGTCCCTAGTTGTGCACAGCATGTAAAAAACTCCTAGGCAACCAATCGAACACCAGTGACATCCCTCACCTCTCCATCATCTAATCCTTCCACTAACTCCCCCCCCCCCCCCCCCCCCACCCCCCATCATCTCCCACCCCCCCCCCCCCCGCAGAATTGGAATCAAAGAATCGAAAAGGACTTAGGTGCAGGATTATTCTTTTGAAGAAACCATGTTTTGTGTGTGGAAGTCTTTAGTCACTTGATTAGGGACTTTGACAATTATGAGAAGAAGATGGAAGGGAAGTTGATTTAAGAGCAAAAGGGTGGTTCATGCGAGGTTAGGCAAGCATACACAAGCCTGGACTCACCACTAAAGGGTGAATAAAGCAAATTAGTTCACTTCACAGACCTTTACAACTAAGTAAACATAGACCCACCTTAGTATGTAGCCTACACTTTTAAAACTGGTAGGTAAATGATAATACTGGTCATGGATATGTTAGTTCTGTTAGTTCAGCTGGCACTAAATTAAGTCTCGGTTGTTTAGATTTAATATAGCAAGCAAATCGTTAATTTCTTGGCTGGGTAAATGTTTAATACTGGTAATGGATATGTTAGTACTGGTCTAGTTCAGCTCGGCACGCAAATTATGTATGCGTAGTTCTAGATTTATACTAGCAAGCAAAAATGTTAATTTGGTAGTGGTACACATGTTAATACTGATAGTGTAAATAGACCAGTATTATCAAAACAGACTTCAATAAAACCACACTTTCTCAGGGTGAATCTTAAAAGTCCAAATGAAATGTTTTTTCAAATACTAAGTTCACTGTCAAATAGACCCTTCTTCAAGGAATACAACATACTAGTCAAATAAATATGCTGATAAGGGCTAAAATGGGCACTGCTGTTAAGACCTAGCGTTTGTGTTTGGAGGCAAGCAATCACTCTCAAATACAATAGTGGACCAACCACCTGATTCAAATGTTTATATTTCTAGAGGTCCACAAGGACAGTCCCAAGCCTGTGAAGGCCTGGGTCCCAAAGAGAAACTTTATCTCTTTTTGATGGTGAGGATCATCACAGAAGCATATGGACATAGACGGTATTTAAATAGTGGAGATGATTCTGGGCACATGCAATGGTAACAGGGCCCATCTTGAAGCATTATCAGGAAACTATCCAAAGGGGATCTTGATTACTTTTGAGGCAAAGTAAGGTAGTCATCCAGTGGAAAAGGTACAATTAGGTTAGGTAATTTTAGTTTTTGATGATGTGGCTTTGTGAAAGATCTTGGACCATTTAATTATTATCCATATCTCAGATATGTGTAAAAAGCTAATGTACTTTACTGAAAAAGAGTGGTTTTGTGGTGTCCTCTGACTTCAGATGCCTGATGAAAAATTAGATTCTCATTAAAGTTCCCTAGGAACAACAACAAACAGTATACTTTTGATATGATAAATGTTGATTATACAAAAGGATACACCTGTTCTATTAGCAAAAGCATCAATCGAATGAAAGCTAAATTGTGGCCAGGAGGTTAGGTCACATTTAATTCTCAAAAAACTTAAATAAAACTTGTGAAGGGCGAATTCTTAGTTAGAGGGTTACCCTGACCAAGAGTGTCAAAAATGACACATACTTGTGTTTGTTGTCAGAAGGGGAAAGCAAACAAGGCCTCCTGTAAGGCCAAGATTGTCAGATATGGACCCAACAATTAAACACCTTTGCATTATGGATTTATTTGGACCTACTCTTTGAGGAGTATCAACCATGCAAGTTACGTTAGTGATTTCTGATGACTGTTCATAGGTTTTGTTGGGTATTCTTTCTGCCAAAAAATGATGAGACTAGTGACATCCTTAAGACTTTTTATAAGCCAGATAGCAAAACCAAATTAATCCAAAAAGTAAAAAATTAGTAGATCAGATAATGGGACAGAATTTAAGAACAGTGTTATGTTGAGTTTGTGGGGGAAAAGGGTATAAAATAGGAGTTTAGTAATGCAGCATCCTCAGCAAAATGGGGTTGCTGAGAGAATGAACTAGGACCCTTATAAAGGATGCAGGTATGTAGCGGACTCACACTACCAAACCTCTTTTTGGGCAGAAGCATCAGTTATTAATGCTTGCCTATACTTCAACAGGGTAAGTGTGACAAAAGCCTCAAAAAAAAACTCCTTATGAGCTTTTATTTGGCCACAAACCAATCCTTGTTCATAAGGACCATTTGTGTGCCATGTTTACCTATTCTCAATACATCTTAGCCCACTAGGAAAGTTTGATGGAAAATCTGATTAGGGTTTTCTTGATGGTTACTCTGTGAACAGTAAAGCCTATAGGGTTTTATAATTTAGTAACCAACAGGGTTGAAGTAAACATATCATGTCAAACACTTTATTGAGGACAAAACCTAATGTACAGGGAATAGGCCATCGGTGGATGTTTGACTTAGACTATCTTACAGACTCCATGAACTATATACCTGTCTCTTTGCAAAATCAAGCTAACCCTGCAGGTTCAAAAGAAGTCATTGATATTGATGTGCAGACTAAGGAGGCTGCAGAACTGATGGTGGTTTCTTCTACATCTCTAACTAATGTAATAGAAAAGCAGCTGTTTCTGAAGAGATTGCTACAATGAACGACCCACTCATAAGCAGTCATCTTCTACACACTATCCAAGTCTGTGAGACATTATGGTCTTTAGAAAAGAGCGGATGCTCTTGCTTTGAACATTGGGGAACCAGTACCTACATATAGGCACTACGAGTATTAATCAGGTTAATACTGGTAGTGATAATTTCATTAATGGTTTTGAAGGAAGTTACTACTGGAAATTTTGAAAGCTATCTCTCCTTGTGATAATCATGAAGAAGAGGTCTTCTTGATGCAGATGATGGATGAGATTGCTGAAATAAGGATTTATGATCAATCAGTGTAGGTATCTTTGAAAAGGCTTCTTTGATTATGATGGATTATTTAATTGATTTTAACAATCTACCAGATGAGGTAGATGTCAGTACAAACCACACTCTGAGGATTCACAATGCTCATCCTCAAAGTCAAATCCTTGGAGATCCCAATACACCTGTTCAGACTAGAAGCTCTCTCAAGAAGATCACTGAAGCTCATGCTCTAGTGAGCTACATACAAGCACAGCAAAGAAGCAATCATAAAGGATCATACATTGACTTTTTGCTTGCTTTCTTATCTCAATCTGAACCAAGGGAAAGTCTCAGACGCCCTTTGAAGATGAAAGTGGCGTGGAAAGATATGCAGGAGGAATGTTGCAGTTCAGCTTCAACTAGTATGGGTCTTGGTTGATTTTTCCTAATGGTGATAAGGTGATAGGCACTAAATGGTAGACAGGAACAAGAAGGATGAGAGGGGAGTAGTTTTCAGGAACAAAGCAAGGCTGGTAGCTCAAGGTCATAGGCAAGAAGAAGGGATAGACTATGATGAGGTTTTTGCACCTGTGGCTAGATTGGAAGCCATAAGGTTATTTTTAGCCTTTGCCTCATATATGGGGTTTATAGTCTATCAGATGGATGTGAAGAGTGCATTCTTGTATGGCACTATTGAAGAGGAGGTTTATGTCTCTCAACCTCCTGGGTTTGTTGATCCAGATCACCCCAAGAAAGTGTATAAGGTTGTTAAAGCCTTGTATGGGCTACATCAAGCTCCCTTCGAGATTGGTATGCTACACATCTACCTTTTTAGAGACGCATGCTATAAAAGGGGAAACATAGACAAGACTTATTCATAAAAGAAGGCCCAAAAGCGTTATTCATTATTAGTTTAAATTTATGTAGATGGATATCATTTTTGGGCTCTACAAAGAAGTCTTGGAGAGATGGAATTTGAGCCATAATGAAAGGGAGATTTCAAATGAGTGCTATGGAGAAGAGATTAAATCTTTTCTCGGGATTACAGTCAAGCAAGCCAAGAAGGGATCTTTATATCTCAAGCCAGTACTGTTGGACTGAGATCCCAAAGAAGTTAGATTTGTTAGTGTGAGTCTACAATTTACTCCAATGGAAAATAGGCTCTTTGGCTAAAGATGAAGGCGGTCCAGATGTGGATTTACATCTATATAGATCCATGATAGGAATGTCTTATGCTATTGATGCTCAAGGCTGATATAATGTAGGCAAGTTTGTGCTTGTTCGCAATGTCAAGTAAACCCCAAAGGTGGTCCATCTCTATGCTGTCAAGAGGATTTTCAAGTACAACAAGGGAAAACCAAAGCTAGGTTGTGGTATAAAAGAGAATCTCCATAGACTTAGTTGCTTATTGGATAGTGAATTATGCTGCTGCTAACCTTGTCTTGGGAAGTCAATAACTGGTGGCTGTCAATTTTTGGAGGAGGTTAATCTCATGGCAGTGCAAAGCGGACATAGTCGGCTACTTTGACAACTGAAGGGAGTATTGTAGTGCTGCAAGCTGCTGTGGTATCATTTTGTTGTACGTACTATGGCTGAAAAATCAATATTGGACTATGGTTTCAACTTCATGAACACCATTATCCATTTTGATAATCAAAGACCATGTGGCATAATCAAGAATTGTCTACATCAAGACGAAGCAATAGAAGAATCTGGCATTACTTCATTCGGGATTGCTATGAGAAGAAGCTGATACAAGTGCAGAAAATTCACACGGACTTAAATGTAGCAGATCTGTTAACCAAAGCATTTGATGGTCTGAGGTTTAATTTCTTGCTGGTTAACATTGGGATGGTAAACCCATAAGCTACATTTAAGGGGAGGAAAAAGTGTAAATTTTATGTAAAAGAATATAATCTAGACTTACTTCTGGTAGTGTAGAATTAATCCTGGTAGTATTAAGTTCGCTCTGAATTTGGTTGTATAATTTAGGATTAGTTCTGGTAATATAGAGATTTAATGCTGGTAGCTTAATATTAAGTCTGCTAGTGTAAAAGTTAAAACTGGTAACCACTTGATACTGGTAGTTAAGTATTAAGTCTGGTAGTTATCTTAAGTTAATTCTGCTAAAGTATAAGTTAGATTAGAATTGCCTTTCTTGTATAGACTAACTTTGCAGGTACTACTTGGAGTTTGAAAGGATGTTGCAGGCTCAACTTGGACATGAAAAAGGACATGCCAGCTGTAACTTGCTTAATTGGTTAGCAAAATTGGTTGTAAGTATATGATGTTGTGGTCAACTTGCTTTAAATATATTAATAAACTGGTGAAAATATGTTAAGTTTGGTGAGTCATTATTAATACTGGTTGACTAATTTAAGTCTGGTAGTGCATTTTTAAATTTGGTCGCTTTCACTTAATACTGGTTGAAATAAAATCAATTTTTCATTTTTTTCAAATATAAACGTGAAGATTTTTTAGCCGCCTAAATCGGTTTAGAGTACTTACGAGGTAAAGGTGGTAAACACCCCCAAAAATCACATACAAGCAGCGGAATCACTTGGGGTGTTACTTCGGTATTACACAGAAATAGATATAAGAGAACGACCTTAGGTGTCGTTTGAAAATTAAACATGTTGATTTAATCAAATCTGGGAATTTAATATACATTTGTTCCATAAATTGCTCACCACAATGAAAAGCTCTGAATGTTAATGACTCCAATGACAATAAATAGTCCAAGCATCTAATTCACCTGATAAAAACATGCTTAAAAGTGTAACTTAAGTTGGTGAGTTCATAATTAGTTAAATATGAATGTAAACACTGTATCATCACAGTACTAACTGTAAAATCCCAAAGATTTTAAAGAATGCACAACAATTTATGTAACATTAAGTAACAAATCTTATCCAAAGATTTTATAACGAATGCATACACCATTTATGTCATCAAAAGTACCAATATTATCCCAAAATTTATAAAGAATGCATAACACAATTTATGATCATCAAAATGTTAAGTTATGTATTTGTTGGAGGCCCGATAGTCCCAGATTAATCTGACATGTTATACACGTCATTCCAGTGATAGACTGTCACCCTAACGGGATTGTCAATACCGAATAGCATTATTTTATATCATTCACCGTGGACATCACACTATAATTTAGTTCACCACGTCGATCGCTAAGCCACCCGAACAGGGATCAACCGAATAGATCTATTTCATAACTTCGCGCTCACCCTCCATGTGATTTTCAGTTCATGAGCTGTGACGAAGATTGTATGTACCCAATTTGGGCAAGTGATACAAATAATGCGTATATATATACTCACGTTACGGTGTCCCCTCCAAGATACACCGGGCCAGTAATGTAAAAATATGTACGTCCCGTTACCGGTGTCCCCTCCAAGAACACCGACGGCAGTACATTTTATTGCTATCAGTTCAAATAGCCTAAGCTAATCAGAATCTTTTCAATGTACAGTATGCATTTGTGTCAAAATGAAGGCAAATGTGTATCCATAGCGAGCTATGCAAATAAGTTTGTAAATCAATTTGTAACAATTCAAGTAAATGCATTTGTAAACAAGCATGTTCACACCCCAAATATATATGTAAAATTAGTAACACATGGGGCTATAAAATCACCTGATCAATATACCTTAAACAATCACAATGTTATAAGATAACGGTGTAGTATAAGAATTTGATAGACAAGCATGTTATCCCCTCGCGGGTTATAAAACATTCAAATATGAAAAAACGAGGGCTATGAAACTCACATTGATTATATGACCACGATCAATTAATCCAATTAAATAACAATGAATCTGCAACGATATCGACCACGAACCTCTAATATGTCGTTCGATTATAACTAACGTATTAATACTCAACGATGCGTAACACTCGTACAGCGAAATTCATACCATATTTTTATAGTATACATTACATTATACATGTGATGAAGAATCCACTTGCGCGTCTTTAAATCTTAACCCTTAGTAATAATTTTAGTATATATATTTTCCGGCCAATATAACTTATCTCTAATATTAAAGAAAAGTTACTATTTTTAGGACCTTTCCGTTTTTTAGAAACGATAATGTCTTATAATATTAATTGATATTATATATTAAAACCGACCTATAGATTTGGACCGCTATATCTTAAACTTTTAAAGCAGACAATCATGAGCAAAGTAAAACGTCATTACTTACAACTTTCGGTGTTTCGCGAAGGCTGAAAAGGACTGAAAGTGATCGAATTCGTTTAATTTTTTGATTATGTCAGAATTAATATATTAAAACATATCTTATTTTTATTAAAGTGTATTTTCGATTTCGTTCAAGTTTTATTTAGTTATTGGGAGTTAGTAGTCCAGTTTTATGTCTAAAAGTCCGTCAAATATATTTGTTTTATTTTTTAAACTTAAAGTATAACTTATCAAGTCTCGAATCACGAATCCAATGTTCGATTTTCTGATTTAAATTACTCGTTATAATAAAGGCATAAAGTCATTTTTAGTCCAATTTCTCGTCTTCATTTATGTCTAATTTCACTATACATTAATATCAGTCCCGTTTTTATATTTTATATCGGTATTTTACTTTAGACGCGCAAGTTATAACGGATTTTATCAACAGTATAATAAATTTATAATGTAACAAAATATTTAATAATTTTAAACTAAACGCACCCCTTTTTTCGTGTAACACACTACATAAGCACCCGTTTCCCATGTTACAAAAAACCAACGAAACAACTCGATGCCACAGCTGTCCGGCTTGTTTCGTCAGCCATACACATGCACAGACTCGGCAGATGGGGACGGCCAAACGTACTTGTGCGTGGCTGTTAAGCATCGCACCCTTGGGCTGTTTTAAACAGCCAAAAGAACGCACCCTTTGGCTGTCACAGGGAACCAAGCACCCAAACCAACCCCGACGCAGCGAACCCACAACCCGAACACCCCCTCCCCCCCTTGCGGCTTCCTGTCCGAACAAACAAACACCCCCTTGCGGGGTTTTACAACATCAAACGCACCCTTGTTGTGGTGTTAACCACAAAACCAAACGCCCCGTGGTACTAGTCTCGTGCTACCCCAACACACCCCCATGGCTGCGAAAATCACCAATGCCCCCTTCGTTGGCTGTCACAGCCAAACACACCCGCGTCGGGTGGCTTCAACCCGAAACAAAACGCACCCCTCGCGGTGCTGGTTTACAAACCTCAACGCACCCTTGTTCCTGGTTTTGAGGCCAAAACGAAACACACCCTTTTGGTGTTTATAGAAAACCAAACGCACCTTCTGGTGCCGTTACAACGAAACCAAACGCACCTTTTTGTTGTTTTACAACTCAAAACGCACCCTTGTTGGTGGTTATAAAACCACGCGCACCCTTGGGAGGTGGCGGTTGTGGTGGTGGTTTCGGTGGAGATGGAGTGACGGGGTGATGATACGATGATGATGGTGATGATGGTGTAAGTGTGGAGGTGGTGTCACAGTGGGGAGTGGGGAGGCAGCGGCGGTCGAGTGGTGGTGGTGACGGCGCGTGACCGAGAGTGAAATAGCGGGTTGGATAGATCGGCTCACGAGAATCATTTTTGGGGTTCACCGGAAAACTCCGCCGGAAAAGTTTTCCGGCGGCGGTGACGTGGTTGTGGCCGGAATGTTGGCCGGAGAAGAAGGTGGTGGCCGGCGGTGATAGGGTGGCCGGCGGTGGGGAATGTGGAGAGAGGGGAGAGAGAATTATAATTGGTGTGTGTGTAAATATGAGAGTGAAATGAAAAGATGTATATAAAAATTATATATATATTAAAACTTTATATTAAAAGTGACAATTTGAAATAGTTGAGGGGTTAAAGTGTAACATTTTTATTATAGTTTTTATAAAAACGGTTCGGGACTCATTTGAGCGACTTAACGGATGATTCAACTCTTGAAACTTGCGCCATTGTTTTCCGAATCATTTTTCTGATAAAAATGAGTATTTACTTGATAATGTTTCATAAATATTTTATAATATTTAATAAAATATCTGTTATTCATTTTGTGAACCGGTTTCGTCTTGTCCGAAATAAAATTGGATTTCAACTCGAGTATTCGCGTTATCCGCAACGCTTTTAATTAAAATGATGACTAATTTATTTAATATTTTTATTAAATAAATACTGATAATTAAAAACAAATTTAATTGTTTTTGTGTGTCCGCGTTGTATATTGTTCGAAAAATGTTTGCGGTGCTGTTTTAGCCCTTTTCGGCTCGTTTCCAGGTCTCGGGCAAAACTGAAAAGTTGTCAGGAATGTCGTTTCACATCGAATTGCTTTAGGGTCCGAGCCGTGAAAACGTGATTTAGATGGTCGTTCTTATAAGTCAAGCCAGACCCTTTGAAAAGCACATGGCCTTGTTCTTGCCTACTTCAGCCGCGGCATACCCCAACCCCAAACACCTCATCAAAGCTACTTCATAGACCTCCACCATTGATTTCCTAGCTTCTACACATCATAACCTAGACCCTCTATGTGTCAAGACCAGATCCTAAGGCTTTCTTACTCATCTAAGCTTGAAACAAGTATAAATAGAAGCCATCCTTGTTCATTCTTCTTCATCCCCCACTTCCTCCTCTATAACCCTTCATAGTAGCAACTCCTTGCTCAATATGAATTCTAATAGATCTTAAGAAGTCTCAAGTACAGAAAGGAAGCAAAAGAAACCAAGAAACGAAGCCCGAGAGTCGTTACTCTAGCCGTACAAAGCCGAAAGTCCCGATTCCGACCCGTTTCCAAGCTATAAGCTTAAACCAGGTTCTATAAACTTATATTCTGCTCATGTAATGTCATAATGTTCATATGTTCTTACTAAAATCATAATATAAAGCTTTGAACTCAAAAACCTAAGTGTTATGCCTTTTTGATCCAAAACCGTACACCCGAAACCCTAATTTCATGTTTTTACTTAAACTATGGGTTAAACTTATAAAATTTTGTTATAATAAATCCTAATAAGCTATTATAATGGTAAAATAAGTGCTTTGATAAGTCGTAAGAGAATTTGACCTTAAAACCCGCACGTTTTCATTTTGAAACCCTAATTTGACCTGTTTTACCTTTTAACTTAACGAATCGTTAAATTAAACTTATGTTGGTTTAAATCTTCATATTTTAGTTTATTATAACTTATAAATGTCCATTGAAATGTTAAATTAAGCTTGCATGGCAATTTGGACATGTTTTGTAATTATAATCCATGCAAGGGGTATATATCGTAACTTTCGGAAACTTATAACTAAAAGGGGCTGAATATGTCATTTTATCGAAGTTATAACTATAGGGGTCTATTATGTCATTTTTAAAAGTCCAAGGTTTACTTGGTATATCTTTCAAAGTTGAAGGACCAAAGTTGTAAAAATGCAAACTCCAAGGACCTATTTGCAATTTTCCAAACCCTACAGGGTCTAAAATGTAACATTTTGAAAAAGTTTAAAAATGTATTCAAAACATTACAAAACATAACTATAATTAACGCTTGACGTGCTTAACATTTCCAAATATTGAATAACACGCTTAAAACCGATTATGTTCTAACCGTTATATCATTCATCATCA